>JBBMFX010552572.1:0-16332 GCA_037832545.1 Rhabdalestes septentrionalis
CAATTTCATTTTTTATTTGGTGATGTCCAGGCCTCGCCCACCATGCCCCCTCATCTTCGTGCTGGGTTGCAAAGCTCTGTGCCCAACACAACCGGCGAACGTGGTGGACGAGGCCCAGACGTCACAGCTGTTTTTCGTGGCAATATATAATTTTCCATGCATGAACACTAAAATAAAAATAAGTGTTTTGAGAACGTTTGGGGGCATGTTTAGGGTTTACATTATAAGAATAGCTTTTAGGTCTTTTCTTTACTACATCGCAACACTGCATTTTTTCAGTAAACGTGGGTGCTCTTGGAACATTTATTGCATTTGTTTAATCATTCGGGGTGCCAGTATTTTAATAACTCATGTATTCCTTTCATGATTTGCCCACCTCTGCGTCACATGAGGTTTCAAGAAGGTGGTGCTGTAAATGCTTTGACACTTTTATTCAATTTCATTTCATATACATTTTGTTGAAGAATTTGTTTGTTGTTTTTTTAGCCCTTTAGACTTTAGGCCACATTTAGACAGATTAACTCATTATGTGTTAAATGATTCACATAAATAACTGACTATCAAAATATAAGTTTGGGACCAATTGGATTTACCATCTCCGAGGAAGAGGATAAGATTCTTGGCGACATTCCTGTTTTGCTCCTGAGTCAGAGCATCTTTCAGCGTCCGCTGTGCCCACGTGTTCCAGAAATTGGGATCCTTCTCCTGTTCTGAAGGACAAAACAACACACTCTGTTACACCACTTACACAACAGCCAGATATCGACCTCACACTCTGATTGGTTGAAAAGCGTTATGCTTTTGTTAAGTGTGATAACAGCATATTACTCTCACCAGAATTCTATTATTCTGCTAGTCAGTCACTCACTTTCTTTAATCACTTAATTGCGGGTTCCTGAAATTTATCCCGGAGTCTACGGTCGCAAGGCAGGGACTCACCCTAAATGCTAACAGGACAAACATGACCCTGACACCATACATTCAGCAGCTAATGTTACAGTTACTTGCTAAAATAATAAAATAAGCTTCAATCAGTGAATAATTGTGACACATTTTTCACAACTTCATTTTCACTGAGACAATGAGTCCTTCTAGTCCTAGAGTAAAAGTTGCAGGTGTTGTGTAGTCATGTGTCAGGATACATGCAGGCTTGATTAATATGCTTCATATCAGCTGGACAGATGGGAGGATGGTGTTGGCTAATATAGTGTGAACTCCTGTGAAGCTCTTTGATCACAGATTTAGAACATAGTTGCTAGACTTCAACACTGCACAGTTCATTCTACTGCACTTTCAGTTTTCATTTGATTTTCTATATATTGTTTTATTTCCTTTATTTCTTCTCCTACTTTTATCTTATTCCATTTTATTTTACTTTCGTTCTATTCCTATATAGCACTCCAAATGAACTTGCATGTATAATATTTGAAATAAATAAACTTGACTTGATTCTATGCTAGTTCCCTTTTATCATTGCTTTTCTGAAAACTGCCACCAGTCCTCAAATATCAAAGGTTGTATTCCATTAATACTGAAATTGATGAAGCATTCTTAAATGTTACTCATCTTTGCATGGTTCAAGGTGTCACAAAATCGCTAGTGTTACAAGGGTCGATGTTGTCAGTTACCGATTGTCTTGAATGGACAGATTGTTAAATGATATTGTCGCTGTCGGACCGAAACCTCATATGTCCAAAACGGCTATTTTTAGGGAAACGTGGTGTATTCTAAATAAATTAATACTGTGTCATCAAAATTTGTATAAATATTTTCAACACTTTTCATTGGTTAATAATTTCTACATTTAATGATAATGATAATAATATTTAGTTCCAAGGTCACCTGCAGTGCTTGCCAAAAATGACTTTAGTTCTGTTTTTGTTTTAGGGCCTAAACCACTGAAAGATCTACCATTCAAAGAGGAGAGTCTAGTTTGAGGAACTGTGAGTAGGCAGGTGTTACAGGAACTTAAAGGAGAATAGATATCTCCAAAATAGTATCTTTACAAAAATCTTAATTTTCACTGAAAGTGGAAGGATTTTATTAATTTTGATAGCTTCTGTTGGACAGTTGATCATGCAATTTTACCACAAGGTAAAAGGCAGCTTGTGTTTTTAGATCTGATCAAAAATTGAAAATTAATAAAAGGGTTTTTTGACTTTTTTTGACATTATTCACAATAGAACACTCCCTCACATATTCTTTTTTGTAGAACAACAAATGTCCACTGTCTCAACAGTGATATGAGGCCTATAATTTCAGGGTAAGTTGTGTAGATCTCTACTTTTGTCAAGGTCTAATCCAAAGATCCATCAAAATAAAAGTGTGTTCCCAAACAAAATGTAATGTCCGGTGTAGAATTTCTCAAAACAAGAGATGTCATAACCACTAGAGGCCAGTGCTGCTCAGAGAGGCCTATTAGAAAATGACACAGCATTTGTAAAAACTGTGTCTCTGACCGCATCTTAGTATTTCGGAACACGTAAGCTCTATATCGTGCAATTAGACGCACAAATAAAATGTTTACATGACTGGGTAAGAAGGTCTGATCAATGTTGAGTTTCCATATGCAGTACCAGCCAAGGTTTTGAACACTCTCATAGAAGTACTTTGTATTTCCCCATAAAAAGAACAGTGGAAACATCAACACAGTGTAATTATGCACAGACCAAAACCATAATTTTGTCATTTGCTGTACAACGGATCCCATTTACTCCCAGGCTGATACAAAGTAAGCAAGTTAAGCTTCTGGAAGTGACCATTACATGTTGTGAAGATTATGGTTAAGGGTAACAAAGTGTGACACTGTGGAGTGGTGCACTTAGACTGTGTTGTTCTAAACAGCTTCTCTGTTGTGTGCATATATTGTTCAGGTGTTGGGTTAGTTTCACAGCAACTATTCAGACAAGGCTCCCCTGGTGTCAGTGAGGCCTGAGGTATTTAGGTGTGAAGTGGTGGGAGTGGCTTCCGCTTTCCCTGAACTTAAAAGCAGTACATTTCAAGAAGGAATCCTCTTTCGTCCAACTACACTTGGCTAAGTATCCTTTCTTCCTTTCCTCTATATTCTATTTTACAAAAAATGTGCATCACACAAATACCTGTTCATATATCTTCTCGACTTAGAAGATACATTCCACGTCGGCGTAGCAGAAATCACAGTAAACTCTCCCTGCTACCTTTTTTCTCCACAGCCTCCTACAGTGGTTCATGGTGGTCTGTGGAAATGCCAATCCTGCGTCAGGAAGGTTGACAGGAAGGCATCTCAGGACTGGCATCCCTCCAGTCATTTAACTTTTTGGCCTTCACCAAGACCTGGATCACACTGGAGGACACAGCTATTCCAACACCCTTCTCTTCACCTTCTAACACACTCCTCGCACTACAGGCAGATGCAGACCTGTCGTCCTTCAGCCTGTCCCTTGGTGAGTCTCCTTTGACTAACAAAGCTGGCAGCACTCTCAACTTAGTATCCACCAGTTCACTTCCCATGTTCTACGCATTGTCTGCTCCACTGGTGTTCCACAGGGCTCCGTCCTTTGACCGCTTCTCGTTTCTCTGTATGCTATTTCTCTTGGGGATATAATAGTCTCACATGGATTTTCCCACCACTTTTATTCTGATGATATGCAACTTATTCTCTCTTTCCCTTACAGATGTCTGGCCGACATATCCTATCCGATGGTGAATCACAACCTCAAGCTGAACCCAGGCAAAACCAAGGAAGTCCTTCACCCAAGGGAGTCCTTCACCAAGCCAGGACCTCATCATTTCTGTTGGGAACTCAGTTATCGTGTCTTCAAAGGAGGTAAGAAATCTTGGTGTTATGCTAGATGAAGAGTTGTCTTTCTTGCCGCAGGTTGACCAGATCTAAAAAACATGCAGACACCTTCTCTACAACATCAGAAGAATTCAGCCCTTCGAAAAGCTACGAAAGGTGCGCAGATTCTTGTCAGTTTCGGGTTATCTCCAAACTGGATTACCGCAACTCTCTACTGGCTGGACTTCCACTGAAGATAGCAAAACCACTTCAACTGTATCAGAATGCAGCAGCAAATTAGTCTTCAATGTTCCAAAGTTCACACAGACCACAACTTTACTAAGGAACCTTCACTGGCTCCCTGTGGCTGCTCACATTAAGTTCAAACTATAACACGTGCTCTCAAGTCCTTGCACCTCCTTACATATCAGCACTGATAAACAAAGTATTACTTCTCGTCCTCTTAGGGCTTCAAGCACGGCCCATCTTGAGCCTCCACTGCTCAAAAGAAGAGAAAGGCATGTGTTAAATCTTGGCCCCCCAGTGGTGGAATGAACTCCCACTTCTAATCAGACCTGCAGAGTCCTTCGCTGGCTTCTGAAGACTCACCTCTTCACCTTGGTGACTAACTATGCCTCTTGTTTCTGCTTGCTTATTTCTCAAAAAAAAAAACTATTATCTCCATTCCTTCTTTCTGACTTTTTCTGCCAGGTGTTGTTTAGGTTTACCTAGTGTGCAGTAACTTGCTTGCCATACATGTAAATGTACAAGCATGCCTCTGTGATGATTAGTGTTTCTTACCTGGAAACTGTGGTTTCCCAGAGCCTCCACACATCAGGCATGAGAGGACGAGTGTGATAACCTTCATCATTCTGACTTCAAAGCAATGTCTTCCAAAAGCTTGCTGTACACCACAAGCCTGGAGCTGAAATAAGAAAGTAGGGGTGGTATTATTGTAAGAAATATATCCTAGATCTAGATGGATGATCAAGGGTGTAACATGACAATATGGAGGATACCCATATACAAAGATAAAAAATACATATGAAATAAATATAAAATAATGTATGGTGCCAAGCAGTGTGAAGCAATGAATAAAAATCAGATGTATTTAAACACAGTCAATTAATAATGTACTACCTACAGAATGTGGCAGTACATTTTCTTGTCCTTTCTCTCCAACTTGCCAGATATCAAAAGAGTATGCATGACAGTTTGTGCATTGTGAAAATGCCTTGAAATATTTTGATATTATATTTTTAACATATTGCCCACCAGTGTTTCTCAGATAGACGATTTTCTCACCATAGCAACACTATTTGAACCTACTGTTCTATAATAAACATGTAATATATTATGAAACCTTAGGGATGTTCTAAATGTCAGTGCAAAGGTTACAAACACTGCGTCCTGGAACAAGACTTGATATTCATCCACATTCTAATAGTTATCTTGCTGAAATAAAGGTCACTGGAAGTAGTAAAGCTTAGAATCAGAGTCTATTCTGAAAAACAGCATCGGAAAAATGTATATAATTGACATTACATTCTGGCATTGCACACTTTAACCCTTTACTGTGCGCTATATTCTAACACTATTCACTCATTTCTTATTGTCTAAATGATATTTTTACACCCTACGCTATATTATTGAATAGTGTAAGAATATAATGTAAGATTGTAATATGTAGGATAAGAATGTTCTGTTTAGTTCACTATATACTTAACCTATATATTTTGGCTGACTCTATATGCTTGCCTTACACTAAATTGTTAAATCATACACCACATTTCTCCACACTACTTATGCACACTATCCTTGCACTACTCTTGCACTACACAATTGAGTCTTACCCTATACACTATATTCTTAAACTGTACCCTATATTCCTACATTATATATTGTGCTCTTAAGTTATACACGGCAGGATTACACTATATTCATACACTGTATATCATATACTCATGTAAAATTCATACATATCTATTTTGCTCACATTCTGTCATCTTTTATTGATACTTTTTTCGACCAGTAAAACCGATCAATTATAAGGGTTCACTGTGTATTCCATTCTGAATGTGTGTGCAAGAACACAAACTAGTGAAAGAGCAGAAGAGAAGCACTGTATTACTATGGCCTACACAGATGTGCATGCAGCCAAACTGCTCTTGGGGCAGATTTTAATGTGTTAAAATGTTGAAGGACTCTAAATTGAACGCTAATGATATGATAGGTAAGCCAGAGCTAATCAGCTTATTCAGTGGCTAGCTTTTGTTAGAGCAAAAAAAAAACACACGAAGAACAAGGTTGGAAAACACCGCTGTAATGAAAACACGATTGAGCATTTAGCCACTCTTACTGTGGCTCCCCTTCGCTTTTTACTGAAGGTCACTTTAATGAGATTGAGTGCCAGTGCACAGAGGGGTTTAATAGGGATGACAAAGCTGATTAACTGGACACCTCTCTCTCTTCACTCCAACACCCGTACACACACTAGCTCTGTTAAAAGCACCTCACTTAGAGCTTACACTAACACAGGGGAAGCCGTGCCACAGCCTAAGTTACCATTATATCATTGTCTGATAGCTTTAGATTCTGGAATGCTGTATACATACAAAATATATATGTATACTTTATCGACAGAAGTATTGGGACACCAGATATTTACGCCAAAAGGGACTTTAATGACATTGAATTCAAATACATTCATTCTGTAGAGCATTTATGAGGTCAGGCACTGATGTTGGACAAGAAGGTTCATCCCAAAAGAGTTGGATGGGGCTGAGGTCTGGGCTCTGTGTTGACCACTCAAGTTCTTCCTAACTGAACTCACCTGACCATGCATTTATACTGGAATAGAAAAGGTTCCTCCCCAAACTATGTCCACAATGTTGGAAGCATGGTGCTGTCCAGAATATCTTGATTTGCATTAAGAGTGCCCTTACTAATGGGCTTTCTTAAGGGGACACCTGAGTTCAATAATTAAGCAGTATGTCCCAATACTTTACACTCTCTCTGCATTTACTTTCAAGAAAATACCAGTACTTGTGCGACTGAATGCTTCACAGAGTCTACCAGGCCAAAATAAATTGGATTTACTGGACAGACAAACCCACAAAAAACACTCAAATAGCTCTTCTCATGTTTGTAACAAAAACAGTTCAGTTTACAGCTTGTTAATATCATTAACAACTTACAGACTAATGTTACAAAGGACACCAATGTTTTACTGGGAGTCTGGCCCAAGTACTCTGTTCTTTCCCAAGAGGTTAATCAAACCTGTCAAGTGGAAAAAAGCAATGTCACCCCAACACCATACCAACTATTGCCTGATGCCATAAACTTTTTCATTGTTGTCATTTCCAATGAACACCATTACAAAATAATTACAATATGAATATGTGGGGGGTTGAGGTAACATTTAGAAACTGTTTATGTGTTGAATATCCATCAAACCTAATGCCAATTCAAATGACCTTTTTGATGTTAAGAAGTTTGGACGGTTTAGCATAGTGGATTACCCTTCCTAGAACAAACCAGGGTCTGATTCTCTACCCAGGTGAGAACATCGTTATAGCAATAAGTATGCAATAAATATGCAAATGAAATAGGTAATCTGTGAGCAGTTTTTAAAAGAATGTCCAAATAATATAAGTTTCTTACCAGCTCATTCTGGTAACATTTTAAACTGCTCATTCAGACCAATCTAACACCATTAACAACCTATTACCCTGCACTAACAGACAGAAACTGTAAGGCAGAATTTACCACCTCTCAAATCCCAGTTCACGCTCAGAGATGCATCGGTGCTCCAACGGGAAGCACCCTGGATGCCAGGCGGCAAGTGAAGAAGCACAAAAGTGCCAAGACACACAGGAGCAGGGCCCCAGAGAAAAAGGTCGTCAATAAAACCCAAACTCCGTCTCGATTCATGGCGTCAACAAACAGATACGATAAGCCCCCTGTCTCAGTCTGGACAGATAAAAATCCACTTTTCCTTCCAGCTATAGAGAAGAGATGCTTCTTTCAGGCTGCAAACCCACTCAGGCTGTGACACACTGCTATTCCACTGGGGATGCACATGTGTGTGAGGGAGAGAGAGTGGGGGGATTAGGGTTAATACTGGCTGATTGAAACCAACTTAGTTGCTCGTCCATCTTTGCAAAAGGCTCTAATAAACCCATCGCCTCTTATTAAAGTTCCCCCAACCCCAACCCTGAGGGGATGCCCACACCTTCTTATTTAAATGGGAAAATGAAGTAATAATTGTTTTCCAATAATTATGACTAAGGCCTGATGGACATTTCATTTGATAGGCTGATAGTAAGGGTTTATGAATTGATCCACACAGAATTCTTGCAATAAATACACTAATGTTGGGAAGGGCTTTTGTTAAGCCTCTTGTCCGAAAGCACAGTAATATGGAAATTCATTCTTTAAGACTGCATGAAATGTGGATAACACAAAGCACTTTATATTCACAACTGTATGACAGCATGCTACTGCTGCTAGAGCCCAATCTGATGCCATGCCTCAGTATCGATGTCAGTCGATGGCATCAGAAAATGCTGGATCAGATATCAGAGGGAAAACTGATCTAATCTGATCGAACTATATATCAGAGCTAGCCAGAAACAGCAAACACTCACACTGTTTGATGTTCTGTGTATTTCTCCCTGTAAGGTAGTACATGGTTTTCGGTTGTTTGTGCATGAAAGTCAGCTTGCAGATGCTCACCTTCAGTAAAATGCTTCAATTACAAACAGCTCATTTTCCAAAAAAATCTGTATTCAAAGAAAACATATTTCAATAGAATTTGAATTGACTTACATTTACTGTTGTGTAGCTGTGAAATTATTTTACTTATTGTGCAAAACTGCCAAGAAATAACAGACAGTTTCAAAGTGGCTGGAGTGAGTCCACTGACAGTGAAAGGAAAAGAACAGTTATGGATGAAGACACAATAATAACTCAAGTTTGGGCAAAAAATGGCAGACAAATGATGTGCAGGCTTAAGACAGATGCATCAAACCAAGCGAGGTATTCCTTTTTACCATGTAAGCACTGCTTCATATACCACTGACGTTTTTCATTTGGAAGAAATAGCCTGAAACTGTCAGTACAGTGACATGTCATTATTACACTTGTTGCGTCTATTTTAGGCAAAATATTGCTTCTTTGCAGCCCTAGTACCACAATAGGCACAGAAAAGTGCCTGCTTGCTCTTGTACAGGATGTTGTTACTGGCAAGATCAATGACATTCTTTTCTCATGAGCCGAATGCCACAGGCCACATCAGCTGGATTGTGAATCCTCTTGGTATCACTGTATATCACTCAGATACAGACCACCTCCCTTAACTCCCAAAGAAACAGAGGATGGCTACTACACAGGGCTTTTTAAAAGTACATTATGCATATTTGTGAAATACACTACAGCAGAATTACGCTAACGCTCTTACTGAGGAGGGCGACAATGGACATACAAACATTTTTAATCAGTATCTCACTCTAATACCAAACATCTTTTCAAAGGGGAAAGATATGCGAATCTACATGCTTCTATGAGTACAAAGCACTGCAATCTTAGTTATATCCAAAACCATATTAGTAGTACAGCATACCAATCAAAGAGGACACATAATCCATACGCAGGACGCCAATGAGCATTATTTCTGAGAAGCACTTTAAACTGTGAGGCAAAGCCCTTGTAAATTGTTGTTATTTGCCGCTGCACCAGGAGTCTATCTTTTGTTATAATGGCACAGAAGTACAGCTTGCGGGACAAACTGCGTTCAAAGCCAGTCTTTCTGTCATGTCTCCCTTTCTGTAGAATGGCTAGGCAGCAGTGAGTCATCCAACATGTCAGACTGTTTTAGAAATCTGTCTAAAGAAAGGTGAGGCAATGCAGAGTCCGGTGTCTTCTCACAGTGCTGTGATTTGTTTCTCGATCAGTGAAACATATCACTGATGTCCGGTAAGTATGTGTTTTGCGTGTGTAAACAGTGGTTTGGAGTATAAATGAGTAGTTACTATGTGAGTAGTGTCACCATACAAACGTACAGCAGAAAAATGAAGGCCCTGTTCAGTCTCTTGATAAGCATTAAGATCCCTTGCGGAAGGGAGGGGTCCTTCATGGAAAAAAGCTCATTTAAGGACTTTTTGCGGTACATAAATGCTGTTTGTGTTGTATATCGCCCAAAAGTGGGAAAAAAAGGTTGGCTTAAAATGTTTTTTGTAAAGTCACGAAAATGACATATTTACATAAACGTGCCTATTCAGCTAACAGCAGTTTAGCTCATGGTGAGGTTACGATGAATGGTTCAGCCAGGTGTGTTTTTTGAATAAGGTACAATACAGGGCAGCCAATCATTTACATCTTAAACTTGGGAACAAAAACAAGCTGCTTAATTCTAAGGGATTAAGTGTTTAAAGATTATAAAGATTGTAGCACTTAGAACGCTCTTCTGTCCTGAGACGTTAATTCATGTTGTACGTTGATTTGGATAACAGCATCTGTCAAATGAATGCAAAGTAATTCAATGGGATAAAGATAGGTTGCAAAAGAGACATGTAACACTGAATTGTGACACTTTTTGACACATAAAACCACATTAGTGTGTCAAAAGAAACAAATCAAATGCAACAATAGAAGCAGAATATGGGCTCTTTAACGATTTCAGATTCTGTATAGAGGAATATGTAGAGGACAATATAACCTAAAGGCACACACAAAATAATACCCCTGATTTCCTCCCAAGATGACATTAGCCATGAGCATCCCACCACAACTGAGCGCATTACGCTCAAATACTTTACTGACCTCAAATGCCTTGAGGCGTCTCCGTGTACAGGGGCGCAGGGGTGGTATTCTGCTTCTGCTTTTGTAGAATGCCGGCAGTAATATTTTGGAGATTTACCATAGCTCCTTTTTTGCTAATTAGCAGACTGTATTTAATGTTTTATGGAAAACAGCTGCAGTGACTCATTCAGGCTCATTCATTCAACTAACTTAACGTATGTTACTGCCTTCTTGCATGAAATGTGAAGTCATTGTTATTAAATGAGTCCAGGCAATTCTTTTTCAGCAAAATTTGGTCCAAAGTTTTCTGGTGCTAATACAGACCTATAAATATGATGTCACTTCAGATGCAGTATTACTAGGGGACTTAAAGGGGTTCAACAGAGCATCAGTGAAAAAGGCTATTACTCTGAAAGCTATGATGGGGTCAGTTTGCACCAGAACAAAAAAGTGGCCTCCAGTGTAGCAATGGATTATATCTAAATAAAGCCTGAGGTTTCACAGGTAGTTTCTGCCTACATATTCTGTGGATGTAAACACTAATGTGAAGTTTTATCATATGACCAACCCCCCACCCAAAACCCCTCAAACAGCAAATCACAGTATCAAATTTTTCAGCCTAATTAAACATGAACAATCTACATATTTCTTACAAACTCAACAGAACACGCATTTAAAATATGGACACAACATTTCAAATTGTTTACCATGAACACTACTGGTCTTTCTACACATGTTATTTCTTTCCATGAAGTATGTGTGTGTAAAATATATAAAATAAATGATAGATCATGATACACACGTGTTTAAATTGCCCAGCACCAGTCCCAACCCCATGATTCAAGATTGATTCTCAGTTTAAAACTCCTCCGCAACCGTCTTGTTTCACCCAGGAAAGTGCCCTTTGTGTTTCAACTTGACCTCTGCCTCTGAAACTGACCTTTAACTTTCAAAATGCCCCATGCATACAAATGCACAATGAAAAGGGAGGCCAAAGGTAGCTGCTAATGAGCTACAGATTCCTCTTCGATAATAAAAAAAGGTGATTATATAATTTTTTCGCCAGTAACTGAATGAAGCAACCTGAAGTTATCAATGAGCTGTTTGTGGTTTGTCTCCCCCAAACACAGACAGCCAAAGACTCCAACTTGGCCACATGCATTAGAATCAGACTTCATCAGCATTCCTGCCATGAAGCCAATCAGGCTTAATTAATGCAGGCACGAGGTAGTTCGTCCGTTTGCCGCGATGTGACTAGTACGGAGTGGGCTTTGAGTTCCACTGAAGCACGTGGTCTGATCCCAGGGGGGCTTCAGTCTTCCACTCTACAGCCCGAGTCACGCGAAACATTCAGAGGGGCTTCTAATTGAGAAGTGTTCGAAAACGTCCAACGACATGGCAAAAAGCCAAAAGTGATTTAAATGGCCACTTACCTGAGTTGGGACGACCCCTCTAGCGCCCGTTCAGCTGTGCAGTCCACCTGTAGAGCAATGCGAGGTGATCTCCAAGCTCTCTCTCTCTCTCCAGCTCTTCCTTTCCCTTGCTGATGCCTTTATAATGCCGCTGTGCCCCGGCATGGACAACCCACCAATGCCCAGAATCAATGGGCTCGAAATTATCTGGAGAAAATGGACATAGAGCTCCTCCTGCTGACAGACACAGGCTTCGAGCCGATTTCACTATTCGGATTATTCCACCTTCTGTACTGGAGATGGAAACGGCAACGGGGTCTAATTAACGGGAATTATACTTTTTTTTAAAGCTCATCATTAACTCAAAATTATTTGCCATGTAAGCCATTTAGAGTGATCTGGTGTGAAATGGTTAATTGTTAAGGTACTTAAATACAACGGTTATATTGGGGATCTTGACGTTGGGGGTCATGATTTTGGTGGGTGTGATTATAGTGGTTCTGATGGGGGTCATGATGGTTGTGCTAGGTGTCTTGGTGGGGTGATTGTGCTGATTGTGCTTGAGTGTCTTGATAGTGGTGATGATGATCATGGTGGTTGTGGTGGGGGTCTCGGAGGTGTTTTGTTTTTTGCAAAGAAAAACCCCCTTTTATGTAATATGTTAAGATACTGTAAGCTGGCATAGAAACCTATGTTTCTGATTGTAGAAGTGATTATAACACCATAATATTTTAGTATGGAGGGCAATATAATGCATTGGAATTTGGTCAGTTAGCCCTACTTGGCTGCTCATTAATAAATTAATAATCAGTAGCTAGGTCCTAAGCACCTTTAGCACCTTTATTTTGACCTTATTCAACACTTCATTCATTATTCATAAACCTTATTGAGCCAGTACTAACCTATCAGTTCAGAACTGCTAATCAAGCAGCAGAACCAAACATTTCTCCAGAGCACTTGTAATGGTCATATTAAGCCTAATCAAGTCAGTAGTTTTGTACTTAACTGGATGATCATAAGTACATTAAGCACTAATGAACATAAAATATGAAATGACACACAGACAAACACTAGGCCTTATTTGTAACACCAGAAGCATTGAGGCAAATGCAAAGTTCTATAATGCTTTTACACCTGGTGCTCTCAAGTTAAATGTCACAGGAGGATATTTTTAATATGCTTTGAGAAGCAAGAAGCGCAAAATAGACTTGATGTTTGTGTGTGGTTTAAAGGGCACACTTATAATGAAGGAATGGCATGTTTACTGCTTTTAGTTTAAAAAGCTTTTTTTTCAAAGACGAAGACAAATGTCTTTGTGTTGAGACCAGAACTGCAACTCATGCCAGACTTGAGCACTGAAACACTATATAGTACAATACCATTACACCAGGAGCGTAGTGCACAGGGTGGATTGGGGGGATTCAACACCCCACTCCTCTCACTTCGAACAGCTTCCACTTCTCTTTGAGGGCTTTCCACAAGATTTTGCGGTTTCTGTGGGAATTTGTTTCCATTCCTTCTGTAGAGCATTTATGAGGTCAGACACTGAGGGTGGATGAGAAGGCCTGGCTCACAATCGCTGTTCCATTTAATTCCAAAGATGTTGGATGGGTTGGAGCTCAGGACTCTGTGTGGGCCACTCAATTTCTTCAACACCAAACTCGTCTTCAGTGCTGGACTGGTAAGCATTGGATTTGGGCCGGTCAGGTAAATTTGGGCTGGTGCGGAATCCCGACAGCACACCTCCTCCACAACCACCCAACCCACACCGTCCCGGGCAGCGAGAGGGGCCACGATAGGTGGACGGATCAAAATATTGCTAAAACCAATACAGAAACATGTACGTTACAATGAACATGCAGAGTAGTATATACATTTGATAATATCCAACAAGTATACAGGTATGTTGATACTCATTTCTGTTATGTATTTTATTACGGAAGCGATCCATCACTGTGTTGTTTTGCTCTTTTATACGTGCCATTCAGGACCCAATCAATCCAGCAGATGTCGCTGCCCACTCAGAAACTACACGAAAACACCCTGGAAGGAAGAAGCAGTAGATCGGACAGAAATTATGGGAAGAAGCTGATAGTTTGGGTCGTTCTCAAACTATGCCCAGTCAGCCTCCCACCAGTGTCTTGTTAGAGTGAAACAAAGACCAGGATTATAGAAAAGCATCACAGTCCTCTTAATACTGGGAAGCATTTTGCATGTTATTCAACATTGTTTCGAATTAGTTTATTCAATGACAACGGGGTTACAATTATCTTACTGACTTAAGTGGGCTATTAAAGAAACATTTTATACATCAATAAAAAATGTAGACAAAAACAAAATAAATTCATTAATAAGACGCAGAGGGAGCGTTTCTGGGGGGGGGGTGGCTTGCGCCCATTCATTCTGTACAGAATTTATGAGGTCAGGCACTGATGTTGGATGAGAAGGCCTGACGAGCGATTTCATTATCCGAAAGGTGTTGAATGGGGTTGAGGTCGGGGCTCTGTGTGGGTCAGCCAAGCTGTTCCACACCAACTCATTGAATTGTTTTCTGCACTGGGGCACAGTCATGCTGGTATGTTTCTTCCTCAAACTTTGTCCACAAAGTTGGGAGCGTATGTCCTTCTCTGGAAGCAAGGGGTCCGATCCTTACAAAATACTGAGTAATTTAACTACGTGTGCCAATTCTTTTGTCCACAGAGTATATTCATTTTCTAAAGGGAAAAACACATCGAGAAATGCCAAGCACTGGCTAAAGTGTTAGCCCCTCAGCACCACGTACTCTCCAGTCACGGACTTCCATTTAATGTCTTGGGGCCAAACTTGAGTATTTATGATCCATGATAATCTATCGTAGAACCTTCCCAGAAGAGTAAAGACTGTTACCACAGGAAGAAATTAACACACTGCATATGAATACTCTTGAATTTACAAGCAACGCTAGATGAGCAAGGGTCTACAAACCTTTGAACACACAGCACAGCAGCGCTGCACCTCTGCCTGCCTACAGGGGAGCAACTTCAGTCCAGAGTCCACAATTGGTGATGTGCGGATCGATACTGAAATATCGATTCCTACAATACCGGTTATTTCTGTTTTAGTATTTTTGTCATTTGAGGTAGATGTCTAGTTTATCATTAACAGGAACTTAGCGGAAAGTAACTACATTATTGGGATCGTCTAAATTAGAAGAAACTACTTCCTCTTCTGCCAGCCGTAGTCATGTGTGAAATACTGCTGTAGAAGCACATTCCGGCATGTCGATGCGCTCTCTCGCAACAAAAGCTGAGCCATGTGTAATGAATGAGGAAAAGTGTGAATGTTTAATATTTTTCATGTTTGTTTTATTTCTTGTTATGGTAATTCTTCATAATTAAACAACAAGAAAGTCACCTGATGTCTTGTGTCTATTATGAAGATAATCTGAAATTTTCTTTATTTTGATTTTTCAAACACGTTACATTTTTGTACAATATATCGGTATCAGATCAGTATCGTCGAAACCAACGTGAATTTTACTTGGTATCGGATCGGAAAGGAAATCAGTGGTATCGCACATCACTATCCACGATGTTTAGATTAGTGATGGGTAATGAGCTCTAAGAGCCGATGCTTTGTAGTGAGCCGACTCCCAACTTTGCTGTTCTGCTCTCACTCTCAGTGGCTGAAAGAGCTCGAAATTCCCATCAGATGGGTGCGGACGTCTTCAGTTTCAGATAGGCTATAAGCTGATTTCCAAAATAGTACACAAATGCTGGAAACAGAATTGCATAGAAATTTCAAATACTTTCCCTTTTACTAGAATACAGAAGAGGAAAGAATACTTATAAATTATAGAGGAGAATAAGCTCTTTTTTTTGCATGTACATGAGAGGTTTCATAGGTATAACCAGTACAGGCCAAATAGGGTAAGCCTTGTTTTAAATTTTTTAATTGTATTTTGGGATTCTACATAAAAAATTCCTGCTGTTCCAGCCATGGCAAATCTTTAATAATATAGCATAACATGTTTACGATTGTAAAAATATTAAAATGATAATACTACAAACAAACTGATCTGTTTTGCTGAATTCTGCAGTACAAATGACCTGCCAATCACAGGTTGGGATGCTATAAACCAATCGTAGGACAGAAGGTTGTGTACTACCAGCCAATCCAATTGTAGGAGGCGGGATTTGTCGAAAGACCATTGGCCAGAAACGGACTATAATAAAGCGCAGGGAAACACACGAGCGTATAGCCCTGTTCTACTCAGAGCTAAGGTAAATATAGATGTTTTGGAGGAGTGTGTGAAGAAACTGTGAAGAAAAAGAAGATAAGCTGAGTTTAATTATGGTAAGTGTCTCAATCCACTAGACATTT
>JBBMFX010552682.1:0-16332 GCA_037832545.1 Rhabdalestes septentrionalis
CACACACACACACACACACACACACATACACACACACACACACACACACACACACACACACACACACACACACACAACACACCCTACATACTCAAGGTCATTTTTGCACGCTCTGACATATTTACATGAAGCATGCATGCATTCCGCTGTACTCATTTCCACTTTAATTAAAGGCGCTGCATTCAATATACTTCAAATGAGTACATTATCTCCATGTGAATAAAATTCTATTGCCACAGTTTTGTCTTTCAGTTTACTTTTCTTTTGGCAATGACAGTGTTGATTTTGTTCATTCTGCATTAAACAAACAACTTACAATCTACTTTACGTAAAATTCCATAAATTCAGTGTATTGACAAGAGGCTGAATCTCCATCATTGTGGCCACATTAAAAGCTGCAGCTGCTACTTGTTGAACTCTTGGCCTCATGCTGTGTTCCAGCCCTTCGCTCTCTACCCAGCTCTCTGTCCAGCTCTACTAAAATGTTCCAAGTTTAGCCAAACATCTTTCACTTTTCAGGCTCTGGCCACCACACTGAGCAGAAAAAGTACTCTTTATTTACTTAACCATAATTAAAAAGTACAAGTCTAAGTAATGGAGCCGACAGCAAACTTCTGAAAAATGCTCTTTGAAGTCAAACAACAATGTAATTTCTCCCTTGAAAGCAAAGTGAAAAGAGGTGAGGAAGGAAATGACTTTTTTTCATTTTGGGCTAGTCTGCCTCATTTGAACAAAGGAAAAGGAGCTCTGCCAAACTCACAAAGCTCTTCTACCTGGCCCAAGGACAGGAGAGAACTGTCAAATAACCTGCCCAAAAATATTCATCTGCTTTGATGAAGAAACAATAGTCCAGTACAGCACAATGTTACAGCAGGGACATGCTAGCCATTTATTCTCCTGCCATGTCACTAAACCTCAATTAGCCTCTGAAGTAGCCTCTTTCTCTTGAGCACAGTTCTGACAGTAAATGTCTTCTCTAAGAACCATGGCTAACAGCTCTTTTGACATGACATGACACCGAGTAAAATTATTTTCCTTCTAAAGAGGACTGTAGTGGAGACAACAAGAAGTTCAACATCCACTTAAAAATGACAGCATGAGGTCTACAAAGCTGAAGAAAGATTTTGGTTGGGCATTATGTGGAGTTTGGTGATAACTGTCAATAATATCTATATGGTAGTTCACACGTATATTGTACAGGTGTAGTACTTCATATGGCCTTGAATACTTTGAATGTTTATTAAGCCTGTCAAAAGCATTAGGTTAATTTTATTTACTCTGTGGTTTCAGACATTACCTTTTCTCTGTTCAAAAGTGACTGCTCTCTCCTTCAGCTAAAGAACCCCTGGCATTATTTCCATCCTATAACTACACAATGAACTGGAGGCAGGTTCCAAAACCAATTGCAGTTAAAATGGTTTAACAGCTGTCTCGTTCCTGCAAACAAACCATAATTGCAGCATTGCTGTTTAAACAGCATTTTGCAACTGACAGTCTCTATGTCACCCACGTGTAATTAAAACAGACAAAGAGAAAAAGGAGGGAGAAGATTGAAAATGATGTGATACATGTGTCGAATGTGTTCAATTGAGCACCTTTCACTTTAAGCAGCAACTGGGCTGTGCAGTAAATCTCAGTGTCATAGCAGACACTGTAGAACATTGCTGCTACTGAGGCAGTCTGACTCAGGCAAGGCCATGTTCCTTTATAATAGCTCTTTGCTCAGAACAACAGCTTCCATAAATACACCATGTTGAGAGTTACTGGCCTGGACCCAGTCACTCCCACTGCTGAACTGAAAGCACTCAGCACCGAGCCACTGCTTGATCCACACCAAACAAGCTGGGGAAGGTGGACGGCAATTCAACACAGAGGTTACCAGTGAAAGTACCTACACTTTGAAGTGAGACTGAAGTGCTTGTGTCTGTGTGCAGGTTTTATATGTACACTGAACAAATGTCATGCCTCGAAGTTACACAACGCAATCACTGCAAAAGTATGTAAACTTGTGTGTTGTATTTTACTGATGTACACTTTTGAATCAAGTAAGCTGAGGCACTGATTGCCCTATTGCAGGGTCCATACAAATGTATGAGCTTAAGGTCATCTTGCCTAATGATAAGTGTCATCTAGATAGGTGTACATTCTCTCACCAATGGGCTGTTGAATAGTGGAGCTGTGTGTTCTGAGGCGATGAATCTCCACCCAACCTCTGTAGTTGTGTTTGTGATCCAGAACTAATCGACCAACACCAGTACCTGACCTTGGAAGGTGCTGGATGTCCAAAGATGGTACACTCATTTGTTTGACTTTTTGAGCCATTACAGCCTCACTACTCACCTCTGTTACTTATACGTATGTGACTTTATTTCACAACAATACTTCGCTGGTTTGTCTCATTTTTTTTGAGTACACTGCAAGATTCTGCTGATTGCACAAAAGAACCGTTTGTTTAAATAATCCTTTGGAGAGAAATATATCCAGACCTCATTGTAGTCAGGTTTAAGAATGGCCTCCAAACCCAAACAACTTTACATAACCTGTAATTTTCATTCTTTCCCTCTGTTGTTAAGGTATCAGCACACATTTCCCTGCAGGAAACATTGGTGAAGCCAAAAGAACTGTAATTGCCCTAGTAATTAAGGAGTATATTGTACTGCAGTGTTTTACTCGAACCAGTGAATGAAAGCTTTCAATGTAATTTTACTCTACATGAGAACCAATCTCCCCACAAAAAAAGGGATGCTCAGGTGGTCATCTCAACATTTGATACAAATATAATAAACCACTGGACATATGTTAGAGGTGTCAAGCCTTTTATTTTGCAATTTGTGATTTCTTGGATCAGCACAAATGATGATTTATTTTACTGAAAGAAAATTATAGCAGCAATACATCCCCATATATCACACCACCATCATCATGTTTGACTGCTGACTGTGATATTGTGGAATACTGTGTTAGCTTTATCCTAGATATAACACGATACATGTCAGCCAAAGTTTCACTTTTGACTCCACAGAACATTATCCCAAGACCACTCTCCCATAGACACCATTTTTGCTCAATCTCTGGGGTGACCAAGGAGTGCCAGGTGAACTGTGGCTGTTTTCTTAGAGGAATTATAGTAGGCTAGCCTCCAGATTCACCAGCATTTGAAGTTTTCTCCATTTATAATTAATGGCTCTCACTATAGATTGCCAGAGAAGGAAATTCTTTCCAAATTTTCTAAATGAACTGATTCCTTTCTTCTCTTTAATAATTCAATTTTAATATCTCAAACAATTAATTGTGACAAATGTGCAAAAATGAAATCAGATACACATTCTGACACTGTACAGTACTATTCTGTGGTCTGTTTGTATAAAGTGTTACATAAAGTGCCAATTGTCACTTGCTGTTGGACAGTCTTTATAGACTAGTGTAAGACTTAGACTGGGTGTAGGAAACCGACAATGAGAGTGTATTTTTTAAGAAATGCAGACAAAATATATTGGATGTAAACCTCTCTGGTTTTAGCATGGCTAGTTTGTTTTGTTTTTTCGTGTTGTTGTCTCATGGATTACGCATCATATAAATCATGCAGGATTACATAAAATGACATGGACAAAATACTTGAGTTTATAATGTTTACAGTGCGTAAGAGTGAAAATGAATCAGGGAAATACACAGTAATGCTATATGTACATTAAATGTAAAAGGAGACTATGTATACCTAAACGCACTGGAACTGTGTGGAGCTTTACAAACTTCAGAGCTGACTTAGAGGTTCTGAAATTCACAATCAAAATCTGTCATCCTGCACAGGATGTATTTCCACTGCCGATCCCTGAAACACAGTAAAACATTCTAATCATACCAAGCAGATGCAACTCACTTTATTCCTCTTACACTGTTTAGGCAGGCTCTGGAGCTGTAAAACGAGCAATGCCAGAGGCCAAATCTTTGACAAAGGCTCAAAAGAATTTGTGATTGCTTTGAAGTACGGCACTCATGCATACCTGAGCACTCCGCTGAATGTGGTCTCAGCCCCCCTGATAAAGTAGCCATAGGTTGGGATGACCATTTCACCCTCTTCCCTGTGATATTCTGGAACATCGTTGGTCTTCCTGTTGGATGCAGAAGAGGATTTTGGCACTATGTGCATAGCAACACTGAGAACATGCATATAAATTAGGGAAAGCAGGTGGGTCGTGCTTTAAAAATGTAAACACACTGGTCAACAATTGAGCAAAAATTAAAACAATTGAGTACATTTGGTAAATTTGCCCTGACAAAAGAATGCACTGGTTTTGTTTAATTAAAATATGAATAAATAAATAATCTGTTAATTGCTGCTAACAGTAACTGTATTTGTGTAATTTATTTTATTTACATGTGGGCATTTTGAAATGATTTGCTGAAGTTCCTACGCTCACCAGCAGGAGTAGGGGCATCTGCGGCTGTAGCGGCAACAGTAGAACTGCCACTCTCGGTCCAGCACTGCTGGGAAATACTGACTCTGTACTCCAGCCACCAGCCCATTATTTGTACAAGTGGAGGACCTGCAAGAAAACATGAGCAAGTCACTCTGACACTGTATGTGACAAATAAAATCTGAATCTGAATCTGAGTATGTGCTGACTCGCTATAGTGCCAGTTTTTACACGTCCATCACACAAAGACAGACTAGCAGACATAAGAGGGAGCTCCTGTCAGAGCACAGGGTCGGCCATTTGTACAGCATCTCTGGAGCAGATTAGGACCTGGAGGGTTAGCAAAGTATGGAAAACATTCTACTATATCATTAAATATAATGTATACTGTATGAAGATACTGTATGAAAATATGAAGCTGTTTATCTAGGTAGCAAGCAAATATTTGTTTAAAAAATAAAAAATAAACTGCAATTGAGATTATAGTATAATGCAAGTAAACAAATGAACAGTATATTATGATTTGATTGCACAAATATGTCAGCTTAGTCATTTCCAGTATTTACAGTTACCATCCAGTATCTACATCAGTTAGTTTTGGGGTTAGGTGGACTAATGTTTTTCATTGGGTAATACTGAACTGTGCCGTTGTGCAGGAAAAGTTGTAAAAACATCTGTTTTTATATTACATAACTACATAATATATGTAAATATAAACATTAAATATAAAGAGGTAGAGTTCTTGACAGGTCTTGAACAGGTACAGTTCGGTTTGTGTAAGATGTTAGCCAGAAAAGTGGTATACGTCTGTTCAATATTATTACATGTTTCACGCATATCTGTGTGTTCTTTGTGTAAGCCGAGTATTAATTGTTATTTCCTTCGAAAACTTGTTCTCTCTCAATCAGTCCTTTGTTAAATTGAATCAGGAGCTGCTAATGGTATTTCACCGATTCAAGCAATGACAGGAGAAACCGAGGAGAAATCTGGAACTGAACCAGTGTTCTCATTAACAGCTCACAATAAACAACTACTTCAAACAAACAAAACCAAATTTGATGCTTATTACTGCTTGTTTGTATGTTTGTTTTAATTGCTTTAATCTAATATTAACTTTGCTAGCAGAAAGACACATTATCACGTGCAGAGAAAAATGACCTTACGCAGTTTCCATGGGTGCATGAGATTTTGCATAGTACTATCAGTCTCCGGTAGCAGGCTCAGCCTTATCAACCTTGTTTAACTCGACTAACCATTTCGAAAGCAAAAATAAATTTAATCTGAAATAAAATCAGAGACTTGGGGAGAGAGGTTAAGCAGTGCTTTATCCCTTGCATGCATCCTTGCTCATGTTCTTGCTCTTTAGAGATAAATTCCTAACAAAAGGCCAGTATTCAAGACACCTGACAGTAAGGTATCAGTTTCAGGGCCATGGGACTTCATAGAATTAGCTCTGTGTTCAGATTTCTTTCCTCCTGGGCGTCTACAGGCCCGTCAACCCAGCAGGTAACTCCCACAGTTACAGTCACATAAAGAATCCAAGCACTTCCCCATCAGTGTATTTATAAGTGAAGAGACTGATTTTCAAAACAATAATCACTGCAAAGTTAATTGAGATCACCAACTCATATCTTCAAATTCTAAAATTCCTGTAAAGATTTTAAAGATTTCACTTTTCACTCAAAATGTTACACTAATATTATTTCTAATGAAATCATTTGCGCAAAGTTTGAAGAACATCCTTTTTTTCTACCCAGTGGAAATTAGCAGAATTTTTCTGTACTATAAAAATAGAATAATAGCATTATACTGTCAATATTCAAGCCCTCTGTTGAATAACTATGTGGCCCTATTTGACACTGTCATCAAAAGTTTTAGTAGTACCCACACAATTACATTAAGAATGGCAAGAATAAATCGAGGCATTATTTTGTTAATTACGTCTCAGATTCAGTGCCTGTGATTACACAATTTTACTGATTGCAGCCGAAGCTCTGCCACATAAATCAATATTACTTACAGGCATTTGTCTGTGCTTCGCACACGGCTGCAGTCACACGCCACAGTAGAAAGCAGCAATGAATTGATTTATTTGGTCGATAATGGTGACGTTCTAATGGACTAAAGAATTGGTATTTCTCAGGGTCAACACAGAACTTCAGCTAATTAAGCTTCTGTGAGAGGAGACTGACAAGCAGGAGATGCTCGCGAGGTTTTCTGTAAATACAGAACTGTTGATGGTTGTTGCTTGTGTATGGCCCATACAGGATGTTGTCATCACAACAGATCCGCCAGCATCAGGCTGTCACTCTCCCCTGCCACCAGCATCTCGGCCTTTTGTCATGACAACGCTAACACCATGGAGAACTGATCCACCAATGGGGAATGGGATCAGTGCGTCCCAGAGGAATGTCATCTTAACCTGAGCATAAATCAAATCGACAGCTTTGGCAGTACTAAGGAAGTGGTCTTTCTCAAGGGACCAGCAGAAACCTAAAGTGTGGGGTCAGGGGCAGAGATTCATGTTCCACAAACATACATTTTGTCTCTGTTTAAAGAAAAAACCTGTATCTCCCTTTTAAAAATCTATATAATTTACGCAGGTTCTCTTTACAACCTGCAAAATGTTCATGATGAATGGGTCACTAGAAGTGTCCCAGAATAAATTGTTGTTGTTGTTGTTTTTATTTACAATAGCTTACATATGCTGGTTTTGCATTCTACCACTATGTATAATTTTGGAGATACGTTTTTATTTGAAACCTTTTGGACAGCGACAATTTACAGATGTATCAAGTTAGGTTCTCATTTTTATTGATGATAGCATTTTAATTAAGCCTGTGAATCTATTGTAATCATAACTGAATTTCAGTACCTATAATTGAATTTAGAGTTGTTACTGTAACTACAGTAAATATTGCAAAAGATTATAGCAAAAAGTAAATATAGTGACTAGATTATAGGATATTAAGTACAACTAAATACTGATGTTGTTTTTGTAAGAATTGTGTTGGCCAAGTGATGGACCTCTAAGGTTTAAGGGAGTAATTAATTTCTTCATAGATAGACTTCACCAGCTGTCTCCTACCACTGCCAGTGAGCACTACAATATTGCAACATAATTTAGACTTTTTAAATCAAACTCTACTTTTGATAAGACTGCAACAAGTCACTTGAGTTACACTATATGGCTAAAAGTACTGGGGTGCCTGACCTTTATACCAACAGGGACTTTAATGACATTGCATTTAAATACATAGACATTCCTGGAAGACTTCCCTCAAGATTTTGGAGTGTTCTTTGGGAAAATGTGCCCATTTATACTGTTGAGCATTTATGAGGGCAGACACTGATGTTGGACGAGAAGGCCTGGCTCGCAATCCCGATTCCAGTTCATCCCAAAGGTGTTGGATGGGGTTGAGGTTACGGCTCTGTGCGGGCCAGTCAGACTCTTGCCCACCAAACTCAACCTACCATGTCTTGCGTTGTGTTCTTCACCAAACTGTGTCCACAAAGTTGAAAGTCATAGCATTGTCCCAAAATATCTTGGTATACTGAAGCATTCAAATTGCCCCTCGCTGGAAGTAAGGGGCCTAGCCCAAACCCTGAAAAAAAGGTGTGTCCCAGTACTTTTGGCCATAGAGTATATATTCTTTTCAGGCCACAGTTAGACTAAGTATGCATATATTTTAGTAAGCGCATCCGATCCATAAGCTGATCTTTAATTGGCAATTTCCAGCAGGTGAGTGGCCTGACTGACCTCTTGCATTCTCAAGGCCGCAGCTGGCCCGGGGCAGGCAGTAGGAGGTGGAGGCCGCACGGCTCCAGCTCAAAGGAAATCTCCCAAAGTGGGCAGATTTGAGAGCGGATCAGGCAGGCCCATGCTGAGCCCAATTAACTCAGAGGCAAATCCCTCTGTGCACCCTCAGAGGAGCAGAGAGCCTGCTGAAAGGCTCTGTTAGGACCCAGTGGCCCTGAGCTTCTGCCTCTCTGAAGCTAGTCCCAGATGGCGGACTCTTTCTGTTCCTGCAACCCATGAAGCTGTAGTGTTAAGGTCAGAGCACACAGACATAACAAACACCAATTCTACTCTAACTGCAATGATTGGAGTTGTCTTAGACATTTTAGAAGAGCTGAAAATTGGTCTAAAAAACATATATTAGTGTACAGGGATCATATTTTAGAACAGTGCAAACTGGGAGAAATTCTTGAACAGTGTGAAAGGGGATGAAGCGGAAAAGTGTGAAGGGTGGAGAGAATTTTAGAAAATGTTCTAGAATACTGGAGTGATTCATTTGATCTGTGTGAATGGCATCATGTTTTTTTCAACAGTGCGAATAGGGAGGAGGATTTTAGAAAAGTTACAATGAGTTACAAAAGTTTATTCCAATGTGAATGGGGAAATGCTTTTAGAACAGTATGAATGAGAGGAGAGGATAAAAAAAAAGTGTGAATAGACGAGATTTTAGACCAATGTGAAAAGTATAAACTGTTTTAGAACAGTGTAAATGGAAGTGAAGACTCAAGAACAGCATACATTTATCTACTTACAAGAATAAGGAGAACATTTTAAATCACACACAAGTGTTTGAATTGTTTGGAATTATTGGTGTTTGTTGGGTTGTTGTGCTCTGGCCTTTAAAGTGATCCCCTGCTAGACTACAAGTGTGTATGTGGCACGCTGGAATTGTGCTCAGACATCTGAATGCATTACACTTATGTGGCTTTCTTTGAGCACATAAAAGCAAAGGTTCCTGCATGAGGCAATGTCTTTCTGGACACAGTATGAAAAGAACGTGCCAAGTGTGAAACCCTCTCCAAAAGCACAGGAAATGGCTCTGAGCTTCTTCCGACCACTACAGTCAAATACAGTCTGCTGAATATAAAATATATTGTTCCAGTTGTTTATCTATATAACGTAATTATCCATTTTCACCGGATCATTCCCTCAGTCAACACTAAACAACAAATAAATACATCTGTTCTTTCATTGCTCTTCTGTTTTTCCCCATTTCTGTAGACACCTGGCCGTTCGGATCTGAGCAGTACGTAAGTTTGTAAGACCAGTCAACAACTAAACACAGCCTGCTTTGCTCTGTAATAAGGCTTACGTTGTTCCATGCGGTTCAAAGTAACTCATGAGCCTGTAATTAGTCAACTTTTCCAAGAACTTGAAACTTTGGAATGAGAATTAAATTGAGCCCTGGCCTTGTAGTAATTCATTAAAAACTTTTAATACTGACCTCCTGAGTATACCACCACTGCTATTTCCAGTTACAAAAGCATGTGGAAGGACTAAAATATCAACGTGCATGTCTTCCACTGTCTTTAGGTTTCAAGTACTGAAAATAATGAATTAAATTAATGCATATATTTGTAAGTCGATGTAATATCAATAATTCATTTTTGCTCATTCATTTGCAGAACTTAATTGTGTGTATGCTGTTTGAAATGTACTGCTGAGTGGAAGGTGATAGACTGTGTCTCCTGCCATGTAATCTGACTCCCAGCATGCTTTGTAGTGCACACACACACACACACACATGCACACACAAAGCACACACATACACACAGAGCTCACTACTGCTACCATCATCACCACCACTTGGATTTATTAACGCAACAAGACCAACAAAGCCTAGAGGACAGAAGGTAAAGGTCAATATTGCTGTTAAACAAGGGCATTTCTTGTATGTTCATAACAAATTCTTACTCTATTATGTTTAGTACCACTGAAATTGATTTCATTAAGATTGGCTAAGAGGTGCTATTTTACATACCCTCATCCATTGAACTGCTTTAAACTGTAATAATATATTGCAACATGGTAACGCCTATTAAATGCCTAAACATACATGCTGGTTAAGTAAATTTACCCCTTGCTCCAAATGTCATGACATGTTTAGGGATAAAGCAGGCATCTTTTTTTTGCACTGGAGCTGCAAAGTTAATGTAAAGGGAGCATTATGCAAACTGCATGTCTGAATCTTCACACTCTTCTCTCAAACCATTTTGAGTTGTTGAGTGATCTCAGACTTGTCTGTGCAGACACTGTCTGACATACCATCTATAGTGGCTTGAAAAAGTATTTAAAAAATCATCATAATTTTCTGGATTATAAAACATATACACAATTTCCTTTAAACAGCATTTAAGTTGAGGAATGTTCAAGTACGTTTTCAATTGCAAAATAGGGTATTTGTCTACCAACATTAAACAGGTACTACTTGTGAGGCCTTAAGTAAGTTGTCTCTGTCTATCAAAGCACTATATGTAAGGGACATTTTCTTTGCTTAAATGAAGGCAAGGGTGCATTCTGCTGATGTGAGGGACAACATTTTTGAAAGGCAATGGTTAAATAAATACAGAAGAAACTGAATGTCCCATTAAGCACAGCTGGGTACATCATCAGAAAGAGGAAGGTTCATCACAGCATCCAGACCTCCACTAGAACAGGTCATCCCTCAAAACTGAGCATACAAGCGAGGCGTAGAGTGGTGAGAGAGCCGGCAACTAAGAGGCCATTATAATGAGATAATCAATGTAATTTCACATGTCAGTGATTTGCAACAGCTGATCAGGTTAATATATCCATTCCCACTGGTTGGGGTGCTTTAACCAAAGCTTGGAAGAGAACATTACGGGCCTATTTAATTATATCTGGTAATGAAAGCCCACACTGCCTAGAATCACACTGAGTGATGGGTAGACAAAAGGTTGCTTTATTAATGAGCTCCAGATTAACAAAAATACTGACCTCTTACTAGAATTCCCTCACAGTCAGTGCAGGCTCACTTTGAGTAGACAGTAACAGATGCACCTCCCTCAGTCAAAATACTCATGGCTGCAGGCAGAACACCACCGAAGGTCTAGACACTGATTACGAAGGGACAATAGATGGGGTGATATATGTGTCACTTTCTGGATGAGTCCAAAAACCAAATTCTCTGTTTCTGTCCAGCAACCAGCACAGCTCACCACACCTCCCTTGCAACCTAGTATCCCACCCAACCACAAACAGCTCCTTCTAAAATCACTGCCCTTTCACTCCCTACAAATCGCTGCATAAAAAAAGACAG
The DNA here is from genome assembly GCA_037832545.1 of Rhabdalestes septentrionalis. Lineage (NCBI taxonomy): Eukaryota > Metazoa > Chordata > Actinopteri > Characiformes > Alestidae > Rhabdalestes > Rhabdalestes septentrionalis. The sequence goes on from JBBMFX010552682.1 coordinate 11,495, forward strand.
AAAACATGTATTCCCAACATGTTTACTTTATATGACATTATAGCACAGTGTGAAAACTGTGTAAAATGCTATTATATTGCTTTTATTTAAGGACAGGGCTTAAAAGTTATTTTTTGATCTGTGCAAATGTACTAATGATAAATATTACTCTAATTCTATTTGCTATTATGTAGGCATAGTATAAGGTAAATCTGTAAACTGCAGCTGTTTTATGTATATTATGTAATGGTGCTTACACTTTTGTATTAAAGTCAGATCAAAACGTTATTACAATACTGCCACCTAACTTTTTGTTAAGGTTTCATGATGAACACTTGTCATTAGATGTTATTACATGTCATAGCCCATTAATAAATGTCATTGTCTTCTCCTTTAAGGTCATCATTCAAGAGACAGACGTTTTTTGTTTAAGATGAAGATCCATTTAGCAAAGTACCAGTCTGTTTTTTAATCTATCTTGCAGCCATTAAATGCTTCCAAACAGATTTCATGTGCATTACATGCAATGCTGAATGTAAAAGTTTTTTTTAAAAGAGGTTTGATCTTAGTCAGTTGAGTTTTTGAGTAAGTTGAGTCTATCTTAAAGAGAATTCGGTTAGTGTATCTCCACAATGGTAATGTGCCATTTCAAATTAGCTAAATATGTCCTATGTAGATTATTAGAGGCTGGAGGTATGAAATTTATCGTAACTCCTTACTGCTCCAGCAGCGTCTTGTTGTTCTCACCAGGTTAAGATTTAGCACTCTTATAAGATTATTCTAGTTAAAATGGTATGTTAACAAAGAAAATGTTACGAAAAATAAAGCATTTAAAAATAAACTTAAAATTTAACCAGATTGTCTTAATAGTTTGAGTTACCTTAACTTTTATTTTGAGGTTTACAAAACAAAAATCGGTTTTACATTCTGTTATCTTATTGTTTGTAGTCTGATGAACTAATCATTTGTAAGGCAGCCTTGTATTTTTTAACACCATTTTAAAGTGTTGGTGGGGCTTTTAGGATTCAAAGATGTTAAACCCATTGCCAAAACAGGTCTTCAAGGTTACCCCACACATTCAGAAAAAAACAAAAGTCCAGACATTTGATACAGTTGCTTTTACTGTTTTTGGATATAGAACATGTCAATTTCAGAATTTGTCACACAGTGACAAGTAAGCACGATTGAGATTATTTTACTGTTTAAGGCAAGTGTGTGATGATTTAGGCCTGAAGTTTGCATGATGTTAATCACTGGATTATAAGATTCTATTACATGTTCACTACTTTAGATCTGTAGCAAAACTTGGTTGATTGACTACATATGAGGCAGGAAGGAAACTGTGAATGAGATTTTTGAGGTTTAATGGAACTCTGGAACTGTGGAGTGACCTGCATTGCCAACATAGCAAGCTTCCTGAAATCTGACACAATTTCACACCATTACTGGTTCTGACACTTTTATAAGACACATCTCAGCGGTGGCTCCTCGTGTCCCTGACATCATTTTTTTTGCTCTCATGAATAAAACCTGTGCTGTTGAACTTGATGTGATAGATTTTTAACACATTTAAACAGTGTTTTTTTCTTGCATCATTTTGCCACATGAATAATAAGAGTGCATTATTTGTATTATGATTTTGAATATGTGTACCAAACTGGTGTATAAAGGAAAACGTGATATTAAACCTCTCTGAAGTGGAACCCTTCCTGAAGTTCAGCGAAAGGATTCTACCAGACGCCAGAAAGGAATATCTGATGCTGGATAAGCTTAAGGACGTGGAGTCTTTTTAAAAAAGAGTCTAGGGAGATTTGTATGCTTTTGCCTGGTTAATCTGATGCACATGCCTGGTGTCCACTCATAAAATTTTCCTCCTGCGCATAGAACCCCCCCCCACACACACACACACAAACACAAACACATAGAGGGTTTTCTATGGCCAGTGGTTGACTGAGCTCTAAAACTGAAATGAGGTGAATTTAAATCACATATGGAAGTTCTGGTTCAACCAAAATGCCTGTTTGTCTCCTCCCGATCCGGTTTAGTTGGCTTCCTTCTTTTCCACATCCATGGTAAACAAATAATTCTGATGTTACCACAGCAACCACCGAGCTCAGTAAACAGCTGTGCTGTGACATTTTATTACAGCTTTTCACAAGATTCACATCTGAGCTTTGACTAAAGCCCAGGGGCCTGTGGCATTAAGGAAGAGCCTGCATTGAGCATGAAATGAAGGAGGAATAGGGCTTTTTCGGCCATAAACAATAAACAATAATCCCAAGACAGTTTAGTTTCTGCACATTCTACAAACATATGCTCTGCAATTTTAACAGCCAAAAATCTATATATAAACACATCTGAGCAACAAGTGATGAGTAGATTACTAGTTTGACCTTGTGATGTGAAAACCTGACCTAAAGAACTGCCTGTATAGTCTGTTTTAGGCTGTAGAACTCTGCATTTCTAACCAGCCACTTGCCTTAAGCAACGCTGGATCTCCAGATGTTCTGTGGATGTTCTGTATGAGGTAATTCACCACTCTCTGTTCACAGCTATAGTTACCTAACTTTGTTTTGTTTAGTCAAAGACTTTTCCAAACACTGTCAAAGCTCTCTTTCCACAGGCCGACCTGGACAGAATAATCCTTCATCCAGGGCAGGCAGTGCACATTGCCAAAATGGTTTATTTTTAAAACCATGATGAGTTTAGTCTGTTATTTGTAACTTACATGCATCTGTACTTACCCTTGGTGACCTACTTGTAAACTCAGGTGCCAAATAGTTTCTAAGAGCACAGAATTATTTTTTCTGACAATGTATGCTTGAGTTCTGTTCTTTCATTACTGAGCGCTGATATGGAGTCTGTCCTTTCTCATATTAGATCTGTAAATGCCATCATGTCTCTCACTGGACTGCAGATTGCTGTAATTCTCCACCTGCTTTGAGCAGCTGGTGGGGGAGACTGAGACACAGATAACGTTCTGGTCAGACCACACTACTCAATCAGACCAGCCGAGCTTGCAAGTGACTGTCTGCTACTCTCCCCTTCTGTGTGTGTCCTCTGGAAACACACATACACACTTGGCCTGGAATGGTATTTGAGTTTCTTTGATGAGGTCAAAAGTGATCACAATATCATTTCTTCAATAGAAATACCAAAAATAGTATTAAAAAAAGTTTACCAAAAAAAGTAAAGGAAAAGGAAAAGGGTACTGACACATATTGAAATCATTTCACCACATGGATTACATTATATTGTTTTTATTGAACCTCCTCTATTTCCAGTACTTACTCAATAAATGATTCAATTCTGAAACAATATGATTATCATTAGATTTTATATCATCCAGTAACTGGTCTATCCCTAACATAAGAGACATTACAGATGCTATGTGCCTGAAGCCATGGCATATGTAAATGACTTACCACTCCAATCCAGCACGGTTGATATCATCCCACCAGCACTCGGTGGGCTCCCCCAGGGTCGAGGGCGTACGCTGGCACTCAAAACTCCACAGGCGGTCCGAGCCCTCGTCCTCCCTGAAGTAGCTCCTGATGGCCACTAATGCTTCACCATGCGGACACTGGAAGTTAAAGCCCTGCCGCCATGTGTTGACCCATTCCTCCTCGTAGATGTAGTTCTGCTGGGCACAGGTCACAGAGGCCAGCAGCAGCAGTGGCAGTGCCCGGAGAGCAAGGGCTGACTTCATCATTGACGCGAACACTGAGAGACCTCTGACTGCTCACACTGCCGTCTGCTTGCCTTTAAGTCTCTCTGAGGAGTGTTTGCTCTCCAGATGTTCTGTATCTGGCTCGGGAGGTGATATGTAATTTGCAGCTCCAGAGCACAGTTATGGTTAAACCTTTTTTTCTGTTTGTTTAGTTAAAGAGCATTTTCCTGAAGAACATCCAAGTCTGCTTTAAAGCGCCTAAGCTGTTAGACACCTTAAACTAAACTCTGCCAAAGGGAACGCCAGCAGTGAGGAGAAAGCCCAAGACTGCCAAGGAATGATGTTATCCATTCGCTTGAAAATGGAGGAAGGGCTGGTAGTCATCTCATTTCATCAGCCTGAGTTGGACTTTGCTTGAAAGAGTCACTAGGACTTGGAAAGAATAAGCATCATTAGTTAGACACATTTAGCACAAACGCCAGAGCTTTTCCAAACACCCTCCATCGCTTTCCAGAAGCTGTAAACACCCTATAAAGCCCTACTGTAATCATTACATTCATTTTTTTTAGGGACTAAAATTTGACAAAACACCAAACTTTGACCTTCAGTGGTCATGGCCCTTAAACTGTCATGGCTGGTTTCTCTACATGCCTAAAATACAACTGCTTGTGACCAGAGAATTGTTAATAACAATCTTAAAATAATTCCCCATTATCAAATATGTTATTTGACAAAAGTCATAAAATATAAACATTATTTTTAAACTGTTAAATGTATTGACATTTTATACTATTGTGGCAGTGTGTAGATCCATTTGTGTTATGTCACTCTTGATCCCAGTTATGTACAAACGGTTGATAATGTATCAGCTCTGAGTGTAAATATATGGACAGCATTTATCTGGTAAGTGGAAGCACAAAGATCTTGCACACTCTGACTGCTAGGTCAATCCTCTGATCGTCAGTGCGGTGCTTCCTTGGTGGTCAACATGATGGGGTCTCTTTCAGCAGGTCTGAATTAGCAGGCCTGCAGTAGCTGGTGCTGCTTCACTGCCATGCTTCTTGGAAATCCACTGAACTTTGACACAGAGAAATACAAGGGAAAGGCATTTTTGATAATGTGTGTGTGTGTGTGTGTGTGTGTGTGTGTGTGTGTGTGTGTGTGTGTGTGTGTGTGTGTGTGTGTGTGT
>JBBMFX010554606.1:0-31297 GCA_037832545.1 Rhabdalestes septentrionalis
AAACAGGACATGTCCGGGAAAAAGAGGACGTCCCCCTACTCTTCTCTCTGTCTGACTACAAGAAGTGAAACGTTTTCGGGACGTTTCCCCTCTGCTGATCTTGCGGTGATTTTGGCGAATTTATATGAAGGAGAAAAAAAACTTCTTTACAGTTTAAAAATGCATTATAACGCGCGTTACTGACATTTGTACCGAGTAAAATATTACCAAATTTTGTTCTGTAAAGCCTTACATTACCGCGTTACAGCAAAAAGCAATGCAGTACAGTAATTAGTTACTTTTGTAATGCATTACTCCCAACACTGATTGTGAGTACCTGATCTATGACCACATGCCTTCTCTTCAGACTGGCTGGGTTTTAAAATGTGTCACACAGTGTGGCTCAACAAAAGCAACCTATCACGAGACTGAAACTATTACTTTAAATTCAGGGACACTTAACATGAAAACGAGATGTCTGTGCCTGTAATCAGTTGGCGAGCAACAATGTAGAGCCTCCAGTCTCTACACCTGAGTTGCCCCAGCACCGAATCCAGACACACCAACACAAAGGACGGAACAAGACATGTGTAAACTTAATTTTCAGGGGACGGGGCCACTGGCGACATGACCAAGGCAGCTCGGACATGACTCGTACGTTTTCAAATTTGCTTCTTAAATAATAGAACCTCCCGAATTCACACTCATGTCTTAAATCTACTTTTCTTTAGTAGATTTAAGGGGTCAGCTTCACAAATTAATGGCAACCTAATTCAAATACAACCTAATTCAAGTACTTTGTGTTTTTTGATGACTTTGTGGATTAATCATTTCTGCCATATGCATGACCATAGAATCTGTCAGCAATGGTCACCACACATACTATATTTTTGGCCTGTCCGGTTCGATGGAAGCAGGCAGAGATTTGCACTGGCTTGTTCAGTTCTCACAGCTTTGACTTTAAATGGCATGAACAGGAAACGTTTTCTCCTCATCAGCTGAAGGGTGGCAGCTGAAGTGCCTTTTGGGATCAGACACCGTCAAGATGAAGCGACGGAGGTTCATGCATGTGTGGGAGGCCTGCATGTAAGGGATGAACGGCTCTGGCACCGACCGAGTGGAATGATGTGTAAATATGAACCACAGGAGCTTCTGAGGACTCAAAAATAAACCTGATGCTGCTACAGCAGCGGAACACATTTACACTCATAATACAGCTCGGGAACACACGGATATTTCATGCAGATAGCTATGCAGACTATGCAGACAGCTTAGGAACACAGTTACATACATACACACTCCTAGAAGGAAGGTTTCAAATACCAAAAAAGGTTCTGTGACATATTTGGTAACCAAATGTTTGTGCTATACTGAGCATGCAAATGCATAATCTGAGTGTTCAGAGCGTTCTTTGAGTTATCTTGGTAACACCACAGGATTTACACATAATATCTCTATTGTCCAAAAAACAAGTTTTTCCAAAATTGTCTTTTGCATTTTTTTTTTCTAATGTAGTGTTTTCTTCTAGTAATTATGGAAGAATTCTGTTGGTTCATTCATGATGAAAGTAAATACACTATATGAACAAAAATATTGGGACACAAAAGTTTTTTAGGGTTTCTGCTAGACCCCTTATTTCCAGTGAGGGGTAATCTTAATGCTTCAGCACACCAGGACATTTTGGAAATGCCCACACTTCTAACTTTATGGACACAATTTGGGGAAGAACATTTTCTATTCCTGCATTTTGTTGTAGTTGCACCAAAACATATACACTGTATCTTAGGCAAGCTCCCTTACATATTGTTATTAAATCCCACTTAAAAAACTAATTTTTACTATTTGGCACTTGATCCAGTGTGTTGTGGTAACTGAAACTCACCCTATTCCTTCCTCCTGGTTGATTATTCTTTCACTTTTATTTGTTGTTGTGTTTCATGTTTCTTTTTGGTTGTGTTTATATTTGTATCTGTTTTATAATGTACAGCACTTTGGTCGGACAAGTGGTTGTTTTTATAAGTGCTTCGTAAATAAATTGGATTGGATTGCATTCCTGTACAAAGCAAGGCCCATAAAGCCATGGGTGGATGAACCTCATCGAACAACTTTGGTTGCACCAAGAGTTGCCTGAATCTTGGCATGGTTCCATGGGAGGTGGTGAGGGAAGTATGGTGTTGTGGAGAATGCGCACATGCAACAGTGTGAAAAGGTAGTTCAATCATTTTAGAGGACTTGTCTAGGGGACTGCTGCCTTCCTCCAGGTGCGCAGGCTCAGAGGGATCCTTCCTGATACCACTGGGTGAGAACATCTCAAAAATGGTCTGGTGTGGTATTTCTGATATGCTGTGGTCATAATCTACCAAAAGTAGCTTTCTTCAGGAGGACAGTAGGGTGTGTATATTCACTTACCTAGGGTAGTGATGGCACCAGGATACTCTACGTGTGGATGACAAGTCGGCAGAGGGAGTGTGTGTGTAATATCCCAGGTAACAGTAGCCCATTTTGTTACCATGGAGAGCTACATCCTTCTGTCTACGTTTTCCACCCACTTGTTCCTTCACCTGTCTGCACCTTTCAATCTCATCAATTTAGTTTTTTTATATTCCTTTCGTGCTATTCCCAGACTGTCAGTAATGAGTTGAGCTCACCTATAGTTGACTGCCCTCCAGTTCCCTCCGTGTCTTTTGAGTTTTCTTCTTGCCTTACCTGAGATTAGCTGTTCATCTTCTCAATACCTTCTCCACAGGATTCTGTCTTACTCCTACCCCCTTCACAAGCCTTCATTTCTCTGGTTACTAATTAAGAGGACTAACTAGGCCTCTTGTTATTGTTTATTCTTTTCTTCTTCTCTATTTTCATTAAAGATCCCTTTACACTCTCAACTCCATACCCTCCTTACTTTTGCTTTAACCTCTGACTTTTCTTCAGCAGGAGTTTTTGTAACAGCTGGTAGTGACTTGGTTGAATAGTACATGTTGATTTAAGTATAGCATTTCAGGTTGGAGACTACTTGAGCACTAATGTACATGGCTCTGGATAAAAGCATCATTCACGTAAATGTTACTCCTTTTATTTTGCATTATTTGTGCTTTTTTTACTCTTTCCTTTATTTCTGTATCACCCCCTCTCCTCCTTCAGAGATATCATTTGATTTTGTGTAATTGCCTTCAACTTTAGCCCCTATTTACTCTTTTTCCATGTTTTCTAAGTTTCTACTTTTCTTACTTTACATTTTTTTCGTACCGCTTCCTTGTTCTGTCTTATTTATATAGTTTATAAATACAGCCCCATTCTACACATTGAGAGTCCCTCTAGTGATTTAACCAGTGTGATGCACCTTACAGTGGGATGCTCTAGGCAATGTTCTGTTGGGAAACCTGGTATATCTGTGGGTGTTACTTTGACAGAAACTACCTGCCTAAACAGACCAAGTACACAGACCTGTAATGGGAAAGGTATTACCTACTGGCAGTGGCAGGGGCGTAGCACACGGTGGGGGTGGGGTGTGTGTGTGTGCTGGGGTTCAACACCCCCACTTTTGCTAAAATGTGATTCCATCCCCCCACTTTTGTCAGATTATATTGTATTAAATTGATTAAATTGTATTTATAATTTGGCATCCCTCTCTCAGAACCCCCCCGCTTTTGGAAAGCTTGATTCGCTCCAGGGCAGTGGGCACAGATAATGATCCCCACCTTGCTGCAAAAATTCCTTTAGGAATTATTTGAGGAACCTAGCAAAGAGTTCAGATGGTTGACTTGGTCTCAAAATTCAGCAGATCTCAGTCCAATCGATCACCCATGTGAAAATTCATCTGATCCATGAAGGCCCCAAGGACTTTATGAGCATACAGTTTCTGTAAAGTTCTTATGGAAATTACTGTGGGAAAATAACCCGATTCCATCATTTCACACTGAATGTTAAACTCTGTAATTTTCAACCAAAACTTCACAGTAAAATAAGGGAATAGCTGCAGTACTTACAGAGTTGATGACTAATACTAACTAAAATGACAGGCATTTTTATTTCAGAGAAATCATTGTCATTTCTCTAAAAGGTTCTAAAGGATCCCAGTGCAATTCTGAGTGAATTCAAACTTTTGAATGGTTTTGTATGTGTTTATATCCTCTATGGTCAGGCATTGTGCATACAGAGGCAGTTTATTTTCCGAATTGTGTGCTTCATTTCTATCTTTTTTCCCCTCCAATGCAGTTTGCCTAGTTGATGAGGCTGATTTACTGTGTTTTTTGCAGTCCTCCTTCTCACTTATTGGCCTCACTGGGATCATCTAGGCAGGCTGTAGATTTTACTGTAATGCTTGCCCCTATTTCTTCCTGCTCCATTGTCCTGCTGTTTGTGATTAGGAGTAGTGTTCTCTTGTGGCTCTTCTGAGGACCGGCGGTTGAAAGTGATAAAGTAATATTAGTGAAAAGTGAAGATCATGGCCTGACTTTTGGACTGTAATGAGCTGTGTGAGCCTCACACACAGTTCCCCAGGTAGCTGATAGAAAAGTATTTGAACTTATGCTTGCAAGGCCAAAAGTGTTCATGAAGAGCATTGGCAGTGGGATATAATGAGGAACCTCTTATAGAACTCTGAATCAGATAATACATCTTTTTGATGTCATTAGTTAAAGAAATTTGCCCCACAACTTTAGAAGAACAAATTAAAGGTCAGGCAATTGCTTTTCCAATCGATGGATAAACTTTAACAACCTTACTCTTTTCATTGCTGAGAAAATGCTGCTTTGTTTGTCTTGCTTTGCATGAATCATCTCAAAATTTAAAGAGAAATTTGTTGTCATCGGAACAATATATAAGTGAAAAGAGAGACAAAATGGAAATCTCAGGGTCCACAGTGTACATATCCACATGCAAATAACAAATCAAAATTGTGTTGAGGCATACAGCACAGTCCAATCCAAAAAGTAAGTAGGAAATATGGTAGTAAAATTAAACGACTCGAAGACAACAAGTTAAACGATGTGATGACCAGTTTTGCAATATTTGTTAAAAGAAGACAGCATATTGGAGTATCAGCATGAGCTCAAGTAACAGTATTATTAATTCATTAGTTTATTAATAATTTCATTAACAGTATAAATAGTAATGAGACAGTACGGAAACAGGATTCTTCATATTACAACCATTACAAAGTGCATTGTGCATACTAAGGCCATGTACACACGTACACGGGTGTTTCTGAAAACTGAGATTTTCCTTTTTTTTTTTTTTAAATAGCGTCCACATAAGCACGTTTTCAAATATATCTCCGTCCACATGTAAATGCAAAAAACGCTGACAAAAGCATACCAAGGCCAGCATGTGGCTCTATAACCAAAAACCATTCAGCATTGGTGAGCAATCAAAAGCCTTGAAAGTAGGAGAGACTCTCCTCTTTGGCAATTCTGAGGAAGAACCTCGAGTCCTCCTGACTCGGGGTTGTGCTTTGATTGTCTTGACGGTCCCTGGAGAAGACATATTCTCACGGGCATCTATGAAATACACGTACCCATGACTTCAGGTGAAGAAGTCAAGGGCTCTCTGAACACCTGAGGCTAGCTGATCCCTCGACAAGATTGAGGTAGGCTTATTGCTCGGCTAGAGCCTGTTCCTGTCCCCGTCCCTGATTCTTGGTCTTCTGTATGTTTAAGTGGAGCTCAGGTCTTGGACACCTGGTATGTAAGTACCACTGTCTGGTCAGTCAGTGTCTCCTGTCTGTCTGTGACCTGTCTGTCTGTTTCAGACCTCTCCTGATTCCTGTCCTGTCCAGAGTATGTTGTAAGTCATCCCTATTCCTGTTCCTGTCCCTGAATGTTCCTGGCTTCTCTGAGGTTAGAGTCTCCTTGATGTTATTCAAGGAGTTCGGAGCCTAAGACGGGAGTCGGTGTCTGTGTCTTTCCCCGTTCCTGTCTTTCTGTTCCTGTTTCCTGTCTGTCTTTCAAGTCCTGTCTTGGTTGTCCTTTCATGTTTCATGTTTCATGTTTTCTGTTTCGTGTTTCCAGTTTTGTGTTTCATGTTTTGTGTTTTCTGGTGAATGTGTTTTATGTTTAACATTTTCAGTTCCCGGTTTCCTGTATCCAGGTTTCCGGATTTCTTTTCCCCGTATCCTCCTGCCCTTGAAGACTTCGAGGAGAGCCCTGTCCGCTCACCACATGTATCTATCCTGTGCCAGCTCGGTGTGAGATGCTGGTCACAGTCACCCTGTCTGTCCTGACCCTTCCCAGCATTGTGGCTCAGTCAGTCTGTCTGTCCGTCCTCTATGTGTTCTAGTTAAAGGTTTAGAGAGGTTCTGATTAGTGTCCGTGCATCACATGTATTTATCCTGTGCCCGCTCGGTGTGAGGTGCTGGTCACAGTGACCGTCTGTCTGTCTGTCCTGACCTTTCCCAGCCTTATGGCTCAGTCTGTCTGTCTGTCCTCTTTTAGAGAGGTTCTGATTGTGTTTGTCTGTTCATTGCTTTGTACCCTTCCCTTTCCAGCTCATTTTGAGATCCTGGTTACAGTGATCCTGTCTGTCTGTCTGTTCCTTACCCATTTGGGCCTCAGTGGCTCTACCTGTCTGTCTGTCCAAACCCCCCTCGGCCTCCGCAGCTCAACCTGTCTGTCTGTTCGGACCTTCACAGCCTTGTGGCTCAACCTTTCTGTCTGTCCGTCCTCTATGTGTCTTAGTTCAAGGTTTAGAGAGGTTCTGATTACGTTTGTCTTTTCATCGCCTGTATCTGCCCTGTACCAGCCTTTCTAGATGTTCTGGTGTCAGTGACTCTGTCTGTCTCATCTTGTTACCCTTCGCAGCCTCATGGCTTAGTCAGCCTGTCTGTCTGTCATGTTTGGTGTTCTATGTCAAAGTCTAGCTTAGTTTTGATATTTGATGTATACTAATGTGTTTCCTCTTTTTTCCGTAGACCCGTGTTCCTCCCGTTATTCCCTGATTCCCGGTTCTTCTGTTCCATCCCCTGGCTGCGGCGAGTGAAGCCGGCTCCTGTTTTTGTTTGTTTGTTTGAGGAGCACGGGTCCTGTCTGTCTGTTGTTTGTGTTTCTGTCTGTTTGTTCTTGGAACCTCAATGTCATTAAAAGCACAAGTATCCCCATCTTTGGCATCCACCCCTTTCCCTTCTCTAAACCCAGTGGAGATATCCGTGACAAGGACGTCATTACCAGAGACATGGGCTATTTTGCCTGGTCGAAAATTCTACCTGTAAGTTTATAAAGTTCATAACACTAAGGATGAGAAATAAGCAAATAATATGCATACTTGGTGAAAGATTAGAAGAGCTTAGACAGAAATATATTTAGAGGTGCATAGACCCAAATTATACAGTCAGGCTTTTCCTGGAGTTTTCAAAAACCTTCATTTTCACTGACCCCAAACACTGTTTACGTGTGGACGAAAGGCCAAAACACATAGAAAGACCTAAAAATACCCTTGTACATGTGGACATGGCCTTGGAGGTCACAGGAAGCTGCATGGGGTAGTACACGCTCCTGGAAAGAGTTTAAAAAGTCCCAGTGAGGGGTTGGTGGGGTCCTGCACAATGCTGCATGCCGTGTGAACACTGTACAGGTTCTGTAATGCTCTGGGCTGTCATCACTACCTTCCGCAGATGCTTGTGTTTAGAAATATTGCAGCTGTAGTACCAGAATTCTCTCAATGGTGCCGCTGTAAAATTGGTGAGGAAGGGAGATGGGAGGCTTGCTCATTCCAGCCACCACAGGAGGCAGATGCTCTGGTAAGCTTTCTTAGTTAAGTCTTCTCTGAATCCTGAGTCTTTATCACTGCTTATCAGTCCCAGAACAATCATACCATCCCTAAATCTTATGATGTGATTAGTATAGCCTGAGTTGCAGATAGGTCGTGGGTCACCAAAGTGAAAAACAGCAAGCTACGGTACTCAATGTAATGGAGTTTGTGGTGTTGCAGTCCTTCCGTACTGACTGGGGCCTCGTTGTCAGGAAGTACAATATCCAGGGGGCAGTCAACTGACAGCCAACTAGAGTATGATTGCAGCCTTGGGAGCTCCATAGGTTGCAGCCAGCAACAGCATCCTCACTTTGAAGCTGTAGAGATGACATTGATCTGACATCCTTAGTTAATTTTCCTCTACTTAATTTTTATGTTTTTGCATGCATTTGTATTCCTGTTTTTGTATTCCTGTTCAAGGGTCTGGCTATACAATCACCCTCATTGCATATAGGTCCCTAAAATCAAGTACACAACTTAATTTTTCCATTGACAAATGCTGGCAGTGGAATGTTTGTCTGTAAGTGAAGTCAACCCAAGAACACTCATCAGGAACTTCATTTACTGAGTTTCCATGGAGACCATGGTGGCTGAGCAGCCACACACAAGATCACCAAGCACGTTCCAACTGCCTCTGCAGGCAACATTAACACCAGAATTGTTTTTCAGGAGCTTCATAGATAGGGCCAAGCAGTCAAACACAAGTCTAAGATACCCATGCTCAATGCCAAGCAATTACTGGAGCCATGTAAACACACCATAATTGGACTCCTGAAGAGTGAAGATATCTTTTGTGAAAAGTTACACTTTACTATATAGGTTATAGAACATATTATGCATGATTGTATTGGGTCAATTGTAAAGTCTGTTGTAAGAGGAATAATTGTCTGTGGCTGTTTTTCATGGCTGGTTCAACAACGCTCCAGTGAACACAATTTTTTCCTGTTTTAGCACTACAATGTCCATATAGGACTGGTTTGCTGGATTTGGTGGGGAAAGACCACATTGGTGTGGAAAGAGGGGTCAGAGCATCACTAAAATGATTGTTGTGGGGTTTTGCTTGTGTGCAGTAATTTGCACCTACAAAAAGAGTTCCAACGAAGAACAGCCAATGAACCAGTGACAGGGTCATTGTTTTTCCTGGCTCACTGATGCATGTAAGGGGCGATTGTTAGTCTGTCTGGTACAATCCTACAGAAGAGGTACTTCAGCACAAATTGCAGGAAGAAGTTCATGCAGGCCCTGATAGAAATGTGCCAAAACTATCTCAGATAAACTGTCAGACCAGACTCTGTGCCCTGGCATTCATAAGGATGCTATTTTGAAATGTACCACCATTCTAAACATTATTGCAGACTAAGTAAACTCCTCCATGGCGACAGTACTCCATAAGGGCAGTGGCCTCATTTAGCAATATAATGCTCCCTGCAACACTGCAACACTTGTTCATGAATGGTCAGAGGAACATGGCTTCCATATTCCCCACATCTCATTAAATTACATTTCAGCAGGACACATCAGTCTACTCCATGATGGTCCCACATTGCAACTTACAGAAGGATCTGCTGCTAACATCATCCTCCCAGCGCAGCTTTATAGGTCTTGCGTAGTCCATGCCTTAATGGATCAGAGCTATTTTTGTGGCAAGAGGGTGACCTTCACAATATTAGGCAGGTAGTGTCTATATTGTGGCTGTTTGGTGTATATCATGTGATTGATAAATGGTGGAATACTGAGGCTACTGTTAATGTTAATACTAATTATGTTCCTGTAAATAACACTATCACAGTATTACAGTTTCTTGTTTTAAACATTCTAATTAAATTCTTGGCTCAAACATCAGTAAGTCGAACTGACAAGCTGCCCACACAGCATGTTAAATATAGCCCTAAGAAGGCAGCATGACTTGCAAAAGCATTGTGACAAGCATTGTGAAAATATTCAATTAAAATTCAGTCATATACAAAGATTTGGCACCCCTGGACAAAGTACATATTTTGTTCACATTTTCTGTAGTGAATAAGCTCACGTACATGGCATTTTTCTGCTAATTTCAGGTTTTTTTCCGTAAAATACACAGTTTTGCAAATGTTGTGTTATGCAAATACTGAATAATAACTGAACAATTTTTGAAAGGAATATTCATGATTTTAATATTTTGTGAATTTAAATTTCAGAAAATTTCTTTAATTAGTCATGCATTACATAGTAACTGTTCCCGTTGCGCCTTTTCCATGACAAAACAGGGAGAAAGGCTTAAGATTGAGATCCAACATCCCAATTATGCTCATTGTGTGAATGAATATTCAGCTAAAAGGTTAACGGGGAGGTTGCTGCCAAGACCCATCTGAGGATTTTAAATTATTCACATTTCCATTAATCTATATGCCTTCTCTGAAATAGTGCTGCACAAGCAAAGTCTCAAAGTCTGAGAGATAGCTAAGCTTTCTCTGTGAATGACAGACAATCTAACTATCTGCAGAACTCTCTCATAATCTATGTTGGATCACTTGTAGAATTCTCTGTCAGTTTCACTTCTAAATCATTCACAAGTGTCACTTTGATGCATTTAGTGACTAATTTGGGACTGCCTGTGAACAGACTCCTATATACAGTACCAAAAAATACTGAAGGAATGAAGGAATGAAAATGGTAATTAATTTAGCTCTGGTGGCATAGCAGTTGTTTAAGTTTATTATATATGACTGTTTATCATATACAGTGACCCCACACTTTTTTGCAGATCAGGAATTGAACAATCCTTTTTAAGCTGTTTTATATTTACCTAACTGATAATTGTATGCAGAAATTCCCACAATAATGCTAAATTGTTATTGTATATTATAATTATTTCTAAATTATTTAGAAAAATATAACTTACTAATTTTGTAACACATATATTAAAGTGAACTCAGCTCTGAACTGTACTGTCCAGAGAAACACAAAGAAAGCACATATTGGGATGGTTAAAAACCACTGTTCTGAGAGGCAGGAGGTTTGAAAGTAGCCAATCCAAGAACATTATTTATTTCTTCTTGCTGCGGTTTGCATGGCAGCTGCAGACTTGAATTTCCCCATGGAGCATCTCAAGTGTTTCTCTTGTTTTTCGTTTTGTTCTATTAAAGCCCTGTATATTTATTTCTCTAAATTAAACTACAAGAAGCTGTTGAGCGCAAAACTCAATCCAGTGTCTGGATTAACTAGTGGGTCACTACAATATGACTCCTCCTGATGCGCCGCTGATGAACATTAAATTAGTTAAAAATTGAATTAAAGTGTTTTGGATTCAGTCAGTTTTTCTTAGAAACGAAATAACAATTGTTGGCGAAAGCAAATTCGTGAAAACTGCAGATATGCTCCACATTTCTTTTGCTATTTTCATGGCAGTATTTAATTCCTCATACATTTTAGTGGTAAATTATTAAGAAAAATATAATTTACTAATGTTGTAACATAAATATTAACATAATTTCAGCTACATTTTCATATAAAATATAAATGTATTAATGTTTTTGTAGTGTCCAGAGGATACAAAAATAGCACTTTTTTAATGTCATTAACAGGCTGCTTGCTGCCTGAGGCACAGAAATTCTTTTTTTATTCTATTTACAATGCGCCATTGATAAATGTTAATTAAAACACATATTTGAAATCTAGAAGATTCAAGTAGAGTTACTTAAATGTTTCTAGGACAAAACTTTAGATGATTGTTTTGAAACAGTCAAAATGTCCTTCAGGAGGGAGCTCTGACCTCAGAGGCTTAAATACCGCTGTACTCAGAGCAGGGGCTGACTGAATAAGACCTGCAAACGGTGAAGAGGTAATTAATTAACTGTAAAAATGATTGGTGATTTCCCATACGTTTTACTGTATTTCTATTGCAAAAAAAATCTATTAAATCTGAATAGGATGAATATGGGTTTACATTTTGGTTAAGCATAATGTATTAAACTGAGTTTAAAATGAAGGTGTTTTGGGACCATATTTGGTGGCATATTTAGGGTATAAGGGTATCTAGGCTATAGAGTATTCAGTTGGGATGAAGACATTTAGAGAATGTCAAGTTATTGTTGAATGCATATGAATGTTAACAGTCTTTGGCTAAAGACTAAGCAAAGCAATTTAGACTTAATACAAAAGATTACATAGTGAATGTAAAAAGAAGAGCTGGTTCTTTCAGCTCCCAGGCGGCTCTTAGTTTATTATCACCTGTAGCCTTAAATTTTATAGCCTAACTTGGCGAATATGAATGCTTTGTCTGTTGATAAACCATTAGATTGTTTTACAGTTGAATTTATTGCAATTTATGGATTTAATATTTTTATTGTTCGCTTTTTTTTCCTATTATGATGTTTCTGATTGACGAAATTCAGGTCTCACCCCTAGTGTTGTTTCCTGCTATTTCAGTCTTTAACAAATCTGAATCAAAATCTAAAAAAGCACGATGAATACATATACATAAATATTTACTGAATATTCTCATAGTTCTGATTGTCAATAGCAATTTATCAAAATATAACATTTATTGCAATGGGGGAAAATTAATACTGAGCTCAATTAAATTCAAGTTATCGTCACTTTGGCCTTCCAACACAGTTCAGATTTTTCATGTGGCCCCCTGTAGAAATTAATTGCTCAGCCCTGGTCTAGAAGTTAGGGTGTTGTGGATCCCAACACCGCTAGTGTCACCACTGAGGTACCCTTGAGCAAGTTACACTCACTACTCACTGCTCCCCAGCCATTGGTGTCAGTCCACTGCTTCAATTAGTGACTAGGTTAAATGTAGAGAAAGAATTGCACATTGTTCACACTGTGTGCTGTGCTGTGCTTTTGTTTGTTCATGCACTTTCCTTTAAAAAGAACCAGTGGCTACACGTAAAAAAACACAGTCAGGACCTATCAGCACAAATGATGCACTGAACTAAATGAAAAATAGGCTTAACAGCACTAATGCTGCTATTTTCATTATGAAACGTAGAGTTTGTCCATGTTCTTTAAGCATTGATGACGTCTACAATATGCTCAGAAATATATACATTTTGGCATTATTATTCAAGATACCAATGCATATTGCCAGATTACCCCAGTCTGAAGCGTACCTCTTTCTCCAAGTTGAGTGGTGCTGATCCAGACGATGTTGCAGGCTTGAAGCAAGCCTAGTTTAAGTGCCTTTTGTCTCCAGTAGGATTCTGCCTCCTTGACGAGTGAGTGGTGGTGGAAAATGGACACAGAATTATGAATGAACCAGGTCTCTGCCTGGGGTTTTAAAAGCTTCTGTGTGTAACCAGGTGCAGAGCAAAGGGCTATGGACCAGATGAAAAAGAAAATCAGAAAGAAAGGGAGTTTCGGAGAGAGCTTGCCAGAATTTTTTTTTTCCCTGAGGGACTTAGTTGAATAGGGTCTCGTCTTGTTTCGTCCCAGTAAATGGTAAGTCTTATCCCAAAGAAAAAAGCAAAACAGAATGAAGCCGGCAATGCCTGAATTATTCTGCAGGGTTTCCCAAATGTGCTGGGACTGGGATCAAAACCAAATCCCAGTAATCTCAATATTCTCCCATTGTGAAAACAGTTGTGTGGAATCCATATTCTATGTTATTGCCATGGATTTAAAGCAATCTGCATTTTCCACTTACTCCAGATGCAGATGATCATCAAAAATAATCTGGAGTACAACTCTGGCCTAGAAAGATTAATTAGTCATCACTGTTTTGCACCTGCACAGCATTCCTCAAGTGAGATTTCCTTATTTTTAGAGTATAAAAACCCTCTTATGATGCATGTTGATGTACAAAGGATAATAATAATAATAATAATAATAATAATAATAACAATCAAAATTAGTATTAATATTATTGTTATAATTTTGATGACAATAACAATAATTATTATGAGGCCATTTTACAAATTCATTCTACAAATAGAACAAGAAACAACAACAAGTTAAAAGAGGAGATAGAATGTGAGATGTAACACTGGGGAAAGTTCCTAAGTTTGAGAGCCACAATGATCTGCCACCCATCAAAAATGGTCAAAATTTGGGGACACCTGCACTTATTAATCATGGGGGGATCCCCAGTGATTCTGTGATGTATTTGCGAAATGCCTTCTGGGTATTGTAGTAAGAGAATGAAAACAGACTGCGTATTTTGTCAAACCAATAATGGATGAAATCCAGCACTAAAGAATAGTATATAAAACAACAAATAATTGCTACCTTTAGGTCAGAACGCCTATTTAAGATGATTGGATATGATAGTATCAGGACTCTGGGTTATTGTGCGATTTCCAAATATCTGAAATGTAGAAACTAACCAGGTGATTCAGATTACCGAACGAGCTAATCAGGGTTGATTAGACAAATTCTAAACAGCTTGCAAAGACACATGCAGTCTTACAGTGGATTGTGAATGGATTTGAATGGATTGTGATGCCAACAGGAATCATGGAAATGTATGTAAAATAATACAACTAAGGCAGATTTATTTTTTTTTGACTGTCTAGCGGCTCAGACTTGCAGAGACCTATTGATCGTACAAGCCAAATAGAGAGTCTATTTTTTTCCCTTCATCATAGATGGAGGAGTTAAGGGAGAATCGTGTGGTCGTACGAATGGAGGTTAGGTGTAATGTACAACAGCTCTCTATTAAAGTAAAAAGACCATTCTGTCATATGTGAACAGCAGGATATGCTTCCTCTACTTTTAAAGCCATTTACCAAATGAAGCAGCAGGCAGCCAGGAACACCAGGAGACAGTACCTTGCTCAAGGGAACATCAGGGGTGCCACTAGCAGTCTCAGGAATGAACCCCCAAATTATCTGATTGCAGGGCAAATCTCCTAACTACTAGGCCACTAGCTGCCCATGGCAAATCTTTGGATTCCATTTCAGAAATATGTGGGTTTTAACATTCATGCTGTTTAAAGTCCAGCCCCTATCGGGGGTTATGCTGGGGCAGCTGGCAGCCAGGTCGTAAGGGAGTTCCTCCCCTGCGGTCAGAAGTTTGTGGGTTTGAATCCCAGGATTTCTAGTGTCTTCTCTGAGGTACTCTTGAGCTCCATCCCCCCATGCACTGCTCCTTGGCTGCCCCTCCCTGGGAAGAGCCCCCAGTACTACTTGGTGAAAGGGCTATAGGTAGAAAAAGAATGTTTTATTCACAATGTGTTGTCATCATGTGTGACTATAACGGGCCATTTGAATTTTTAATTGTTGCATCTCTCTACCAACATTTAACATTTATGTTAACCGAGATTTTCCCATAAACCATTAATTAAAAATACATTTACAATACAAGCCAATGAGCAGGGCAAAGCTAACGGTGCAATTTAATTTAAGGAACAGTAAACCTGTTGTGGTTGTCCACTGCCCTCTTCTGTGAGTGTGTATCATAAGTGTCTTTCGAGAACAAGGACTGAAAATCTATTGACCTGCAATACACTTATAACAGAAGCCAATGGGCAGATGCTGAATCTTTAACTATCTATTAAGTTTTATTTCAAATTTGCTTTGAGGCAATATGTTTTCAGTTATTTTCTTAGTAATGAAATGTGTGAAATGTGTGCTACAGCAACAGGAGAATTAAATTATATAAGAGTTATATAAGACACCATAAGATGATGGTTTACATATATATAGGTCACATATAACATGTGTTTTCTTAAATTATAATTAAAAGTGCAATATTACATTAAAACGTGATTATTTCAGAGTGTTGCCGGTTTCCAGTGTTTAAGTGTGTATTCCAAAATGTAGTAATTTTAATGGAAGCTTGGCTTGGCACCATCATGTTGTGTCATTTATCCCTGAAGAACTCCATCCAGGATATATAGTTATGTTCATTTCCAGTTTTTTCCAATGACAGCATTCACAAAAATGATTTCCTAAGATATTGCAGTTCTGAGGCCCCTCTTTCTCAAAATCAGTTTTTCCCAACATTTGTTGGTGTTTAGTCCCGTTTGTCCAGAAATGTTTTCTCCCAGTGTCCCAAGGCAAGCTTTGATTTTTAATAGCAGCTTCTTTTTAGCCTTTTGAGTGGAAATAACGCACTCAAAATTACTGCATTTATTTAATTTGTTTGTTTTAGCTGCTGCATCTGCTTTTTTCTCAAGTGCAACCATCTGATTTCATCTAATAGACATGTAGTGCAAACAATAAATGGCAAAAATTATATGAGAAGACTTGACTTTGAGGTCAAAACTTTTCTTTTAAGCACCTTAATGATGTTATTTCGGCCTGTATGACTTTGACTAGACTACATTTCAGATTAGAGTTTTCTTTTTTTTGCAATGCAGGAAATGTTGTGTGTTTTTATTTCAGACTGTGTTTGGCCTCATCTATATTGCAAGGGCAACGTTAAGTTGAAAAACATGCTCGCTCGATTCGTTCGCATTAAACAAAGCGATAGGGCTCCTTTGAGAGAAAACAATTACTGCATATGCAGTAGGCTGAAGCTCTAGTCAACTCTGGCCGTGTTTAAAAGCGGGTGTACTTAATCTAGCCAAATCCCCAAGATCCTGCGCTAAGTGCAGACAAACAAGCAGGTCATGTGACCTGAGAGAAGGAGCAGGGCTGAGTGAGTGCTGAGTGAAAAACATTTATACTCAGACAGAGTCATTCAGAGTGGTTGGATGTAAATGGTTTTATTCTAGAGAAACGTACTGACTCAAAACCGTTCACAGTAGCGGTTACAATAACCAGACATCTGAAGCCTTAAAGCTATATGAAATAAAAAGGTGAAACGATTACACTGCATGATTCTCCCCACTTCAAATATTCAGACTTCAGAATGGGTAGGTATGGCAAAATAGCCACCAAATACTGCTTGTTTATAGCTTGCTCATTTTGAACATTACAAGTAAACTCTTGTGGGTTCACTGGTAATTTTGTCTCATTTCTATGGAGTGTTAGAATTCCCCTTCCCTCTGGTTAAACTTAGTATGTTGCTTTATGGGACGCCACCTTTATTATTCCCAGTTTCCACCAATTTTTGGTTAAATTACATCTGCTTGCATTGGACTCCTGCAACCACCTTGTGTAATCACACCAAACTAGGATGCACTTCCTCCATGTCATACACAGTGCCACCTACATCAGCTGCCACTTATGCTCAACACACTTGAAGGAGAAAACTCTGTCACAGCCAACAAACAGTGGTGGTAGGGGGACGCATCTTACCTACTCAAAGAAATCAAGGCCAATTATGCTCTTTTGGACTTTCAACCACAGATGGCTGTTCCAGTGTTTAGACAGCTTCACCACTTTCTACATTCTATGCTCCATTACGTTCTCACCATTTTATTGTTGCACTGCAGTATTGTCCATTTACATATATACATGCCATTGTTACTACTGTTACCCTGATATGTTGTCTATTTCTTGTACAGTTTCTATCATCCCACTTGTGCAATTATCATACTTACACTTATGGTGCAATGCTAGTCATTCTGGAAGGTTTACAGTGTCCACACTATATTGTTACATACACGGCCGTTAAACTGTTGTTGTGTCTATTTTTTGTGCTGTTTGTATTGTTTTTGTCGTAACGTGCCATGTATATTCACAGCTGCCGATGAAAATAAAACAATCGTGAGCCTTCAGTCGACCAGATCCCTCAATTTAAATCTAGCACTGACTACTTATGGACTAGCATATTAACCGTAGCATACATTATATAAACCTGTAAAAAATTACAAGAAATGCTAGCACAGGGTACCTCAGTGCCTCAGATAGAAGTGTCCTAGGTTGTTTATCATGACAATGACTTTGACTGAGAGTATAATGTGACTAGTGCTGTAAATATGTACACTCCATTTGAATGCTGCACCCTCGACCGCATGTGAACCACCCAGGTCATTTTAGGACCTTCTGCTAGCCGTATAAAATATTGAATTCACCCGAGTGACGCAACGTAACCTGGGTAATATGTGAAAATTACAGCAAGCTTCATAGACCATGCGACCTCACTTTGAAGTTGCAGGCACTTATGCATAGATAATGAAGTTGCTCTACTTTGTGCTGGTTAGAGGAATTCATTTTAAGTCGAACCCGCCATGGTTTAAAGACTCATACTTCTAACAAGCTAATTCTTCAGTATGCTGCATTTGTTTCTGTGTTAGAAGGTTTCTTTGTGGAAAGAAACATGTAAACCTACGTGTGTTTCCTCATTTTGGACACTGCTAATGCTAGGTTGCATTAACAGGCTTGAATTCTACATCTGTCTTTGCTTTTTTCTACTCACAGCATGTTATGTTGTTTTTCTTTGCATCAAAACTAGTTATTATTCCAATTAAAACAGGCTGTTTTACTTACTGTGCCTTGAAGATATATGTAAATCAGATCTGCTGCTTTGAGGCCCTTTATTGTGCCTCATTCAAAAAGCAGCCCAGGCTTAAGTGCACAGAATAAACTTCATTTAAGAATGTAGCTTCTGTTGAAGGCTGCGATGATACATTTGCTTCCAGGCCCTCAGAAACGACATAATAGACCTTTGAGGTCATGTAAGAAGACAAACCATAATAGTAAGGAACCATGGGGGTCTAGTCCATGCTTGGAGGGATCTTCAGAACTGTGACCTGTGTTGCACAAACACGTTTGAAGGTTCATACAATTTGTTCATGTGTACATTTTCCCCTTAGTGTCATTGGCTGGGCTTCTGACTTGAAACGATTCATCACAGAAATTATGAATATTGCTGCATACAGCAGGAAATTGAATCCAGGATCAGTTCGCCATCATGTCTTCTGGCTTGCTGTACTTGTGAGCCAAGAAATTAAAAGAATGCATGGCTGTCCCTTTTAAAATGTGACCAGGTAGATCCCAAGAGCATGACTGTGTCCCTGGCCACACGCAAGGTCCATAAAGGTATGGCTGGATGAGCTCAGTGCGGAAGAATTTGGCTGGTCCATTCTAGCCCTGACCTCAACTCTGTAAAGGAGATTGTGTGCCAGACCTTCTTGTGCAACATCAGCGCCTGACCTCAACAATGCTCTACAGAATGAAAGAAGAACAAATTCACACAGAAACTCCAAAATCTTGCTGAAAACCTTCCAAGAAGAGTAGAAGCTGAAAAGGGGGGACCAAATAAATTTGTAAGTCTATTTATCTGAATGCAAAGTCCCTGTTAGTGTAATGGTCAAGTGTCCCAGAAGTTTTGTCCATGGAGTATATGGACTGTATGCAGATGGCAAGATGTTTAAATGCATTTAAAATAGGATTGTTTTATTTTTATAGTATGTGCCCATTACTCCCCAAAAAGTCAAAGCCTAAACAATGCACAAATCACATTATGGGCGAGAATGAAAGAGTAATTTTCCAAAAGAACACATTCTCACTTCCAAGCATGCCCTCATGCTTGTTGTCCTGAGACCTTTGCCAGCCTCAGTGGCTCCTGATTGGCACATTAATCGTGAAATATATGGATCATCATTTTCAGCCCTTTCCTTGGACTCAGATGGCTGCTTTCCTAAGCCCCCCTTATAATGCTCTTCAGAGAAATGGTGGGTGGACTGAAAGCCTTCCATCCTCACTCCCACGCTCAGCGGAGGAAATAGCCTCTGCTTAGCACACCACTTCAGTTAGAAAAGGTCTCATTTAAAGTTTTACACAGTGTCTACGTTTCTGTCTGTGTTACTTTGGTGGTGGTGGGGTGGCTTAAGCATATTAAGCCTCTACATTCATTAAAGAAAAATCATGTGTCACTTATTTGCATATTTGTATATTTCTGCCTGGTTTATGCTAGAAAGTTTGGGTTTAGATTCCAGTCTTTTTCTTTTGACTCATTAGCATTTGTGCATGACATGGTATCAGGACAGTCAGCTAAATGGTGTCGGTGGAGACTGGTTACAATTTGACCTCACCTGTTGTACCAAAATTAGACAGAATTCATTTTGATTGTTTTTACCACCCTTTCTATGCC
Organism: Rhabdalestes septentrionalis; assembly: GCA_037832545.1. Classification (NCBI taxonomy): domain Eukaryota; kingdom Metazoa; phylum Chordata; class Actinopteri; order Characiformes; family Alestidae; genus Rhabdalestes; species Rhabdalestes septentrionalis. The sequence continues at coordinate 19,630 of JBBMFX010554606.1, forward strand.
TTTAATGACTGATTACACCTTAAAGGCAGTTTTCAAATTGTAGTAATAAATGACAGTCATTATGTTCAGTACCTTCTTTAGGTTCTGTGCTGCTACTACAGTAGATGAAGCATTTTGTAAAGGCTTGTGCTGTTTTGTCATCATTATAACCATAATAAAAAGCTACATTTGGCTTACAATAACCTCAGTGTAACAGATAACTGAGCCAGTTTGCTTTTTGGTGCAAAAATATATATAAATGAACCCAGGAAATCATGTTCACCCTAATATTAGTCAGTTCATGCACAAGCCTTTAATTTTTCTTAATATAATCATATAAATCCATCTCTTAATTTGATCAGGTAAGCTGTCCCCAAACATAATGTGAGTATATGGTAATAGAGCAATGGAATTGGTCAAAATTAATGTGGAAAAAAATCACATTGCGTTACAGTCCGTTGAAATTAAGAAACGTTGGGCTTCTGGAAACTTACTGTTTCAGAGCACTGTTGACAGCAACTCTTGTATCATTTACAAGCATCAATAAATGGACATCATCGATTCATTTGATCTTTGGACAAATGAACATTTTTAAAGGCCAAATTGTGTTGGACATTGATTAGTGTCTATGTTAGAGAAGGCCATGCGGAAGAGAAGACTATTGGGCAGGCACCAAGCTCACCCTGTGATTAATGTATCTCTATCGATCTCAGCTGTGGAGTAATGTGTTTATCCCTTGTTGTGTGGGCTGGCCAATTTTTTTTTTTCCTCCATGTCTTCTCTCTTAACTTAGAGCTTTGTTAACTGAGTGTTAAGGAAAATCACTCAAAAGCTTCAGCTATGACCCCCATTAAATTGTGTTGTCAGAAACATACAGAAATATTTTTTTTTCTACTCATGACTTTTTAACTGTGAATTTGTCTGAGGCCTGGAAAAGCAAGATGGTTTCAAATATGGGTGGGGAAGAGGATTAGCAAAGAAAGTAATCAAACCAGTGTCTATGTGTCCATCTGTCAAGTTAATCCTTCGCAATCAGGCCTGGTAATGAAGCCCTAAGAAAGCAGCACCACAGTGCTACCCCATATATTGCCTAGACTGGTGCTGGCATCACATGCTAGAATTAATTTTAAATCCAACATAGGAAACTGCAATGGCTGTCATTCACTTGGTGCGTCAGCTCAAAATTTTACATTCCCTTTCCGGAAATGTGCTTTCTGTTGGTTGACGTGACTGTAAATGGTTCTCATTGGGATGATTTTAAGCGAAGAAAATATAACACTATTCAAGGCCATTTATTTTTGCTTGTTGAATATTATTCAACCACAGAGTACCAGTGCTCTTCTTTACGCAAACATTGTAAAAACATTAACCGTGATCCCACAGAAGAACCAATTTTGCTTTTCCAAATGAACACTTCAGTGAATGGTTCTTTAATGAATCAACTGAAAAGTCCTTAAGGGAACCATAAGTGTTTAATGAGCTCCTAGGGAACTCCAGACATTCCACATATTTCCTCTAATCCATTGATGTGGAAGCCTCTTTCCTAAGAACAATTTTAGGTCTCAGCTTCAGTCCTGGTGTCCTGGTCACTGGCACAACTTTGTGAATTCTCTGCTCAAACACTGGCCCTCAAGTTGTGCCGTCTGAAACACACTATGTCTAAATTACATGGACATGGATTAAGTCTGGATAGTAACCTCAATGATGAATTATTTCTGAAAAGCTTTTTTAGTGTAAAGTAAGGTTCTTAGGCAGCTGGATGGCCTAGTGGTTTGGGCGTTTCCCCTGCAATCAACAGATTGGGGTTCAAATCCCAACTACTAATTTGATTGAATGATAAGTTTGGGATCACAAACTCCACTCCAACTTCTTCTAAGTGAATTGGAAGGAGCTCCAGTTCCAGTACCTAAAAGATCTTGAGCCAACACTTGGCCCTGGGTATGGTGACTTTATCATGACCATGTAAAGTAGGACTTAGTCTTCTTTGGTTTAGTATTCAGAAGTAATGCTGTGGTAACAGTAAGTAACAAATACTGTCACAAAAACAAACAAACACGGCAACCCCCCACTGGTCATGGCTTACAGGATTCTCCAACAAACATGTAAAAGTTCAAGACAGAGTTATTGTGGCAGCCATTCTCGCTGTCAGAACGTTTTCTTTGATTTACGGTAGTAGTAACATTGTTGATTGGTTCAGAGTCATGCAAAAGGTCAAATATACGTGAAACCTCAGGTTGTTTGGAACATCATTGTCCACTGCAAGTTTCATGCATCCATGCACAGTTTGTTTGATTAACTATCACATGTCCATTTGGCAATTCCAGTTGGACATACATTTGGTGTATTTGCGAAATAACATGGTATTGATTTTTATTACCACTGCCCTACACCGTAACCATGTGACATACCCATGTCAACTGCAGCAAATGGCAGAGTTAGGACCCCCACGGGAACCAATTTGTCTGCTGCTCCGAAGCATCTGAAACCACATCGCTCTGCTGTTTCAGGCTCTGTAACCCCATTTGGGATTTCTTTACATTTTAGCCTCAAGGTTATCCCTTAGTTGAACAGGACCAATTTGAGAAATGGCAGATGGGACATGTGCCCATGCCTGTACATCTGCACTTGCTGGAGGGGTCAGGAAAAAAAGGGTCCTCACACACACAGTCCTTTGTTGATCCATGCACTATATTTCTGCCAGCCGTTTAAAAGTGCAATCCATTACCGGTTAATTGCCCAAATAAGACTCTTGGCTGTTTATTAGGGACCATAATATTGATGAATATGCCAGAGAGGTTTTTCTGATGGCTTAATTAACAGGAAGTGTAATGTCACACATCGAGATTGAAGAGGAGAGGAATCTGAAGGGTGTGAAGAGGGTGGAATGTACTTAAGGGTTCTCTTTTCATGCGAGAGATGTGTACAAAGAAGCACAGTGCATGTCCTTGATACTGTGGCTAGATACACACTCTAAACTAAAGTGTACTTTAAAGTGAACCATGTTGTCAGAATAAGGGTCAAAGTAACAGAAACCATACGCTCAGAAATGTCCTTGCAGTGATGACATATAGAAGAACCAAATTTGGTTTCCTCAGAAAACCTCCAACAATATTCTTTGATCATTTTTGTAAATGTTTGAGTCTAGGGAATTTGAACCTTTACATATAGAACAGGTTCTACACCCATTCAAATTTTTCACTGAGCTTGAGTGTAGTTTCAGAAATGTTTTATAAATGCTTTGTTCCAATACATCCCAAGCTATTTCTGTCTTAATTTCTACAGTGCTGCCAAAATTTGGTTTATTGGGACAAATCTTATTTTAAAAAACATAGTTTTTACACCCTGACCAATCTGAGGATGTGACTTCAAGCCTTCTTGGGACACAAACATTTCTTTGATCCATTACACAGAAAAAAAAACATTTGTTTCCTTAAATAGGCATGTTTGTTAAAGACATATGTACGTTTTATGTATTTGCAGTCAGAGACATGTCCCCGTTAGCTTGGGGGACGTTCCATCAATTGAAAATCAAAACATGAATGGTTGATTCCTTTAGGAATTCCTAGATATGTTGGTGGTTAATTTGGCCTGCTTGGTTTAGGCCTGCTTGGTAATTCAAGCATTTGAAGGTCTAACCAATGAGAAATCTTAATTTGCTGTATCTATACTATATGGACAAAAGTATTGAGAAACACCTCTTAATGAATTCTGGTGGCCCCTTACTTTGCACTTTGCAATCATGACACTTTAACACACCAAGACAGTTTGGACAACACTACTTTTCCAAATTTGTGGACACAGTTTGGGGAAGAATATTTCCTATTCCAGCATGTCTACATTCAGGTGCACAAAGCAAGGTCCATCAAGACATGGTTGGGTAGTTTGGTGTGGAAGAACATGACTGGACCACACAGAGCCCTGACCTCAACTCCAGCAAACACCTTTGGGATAAACTGGAATGGAGATTGCGAGGCAGGCCTTCATCCAACCTACATCAGTGCCTGACCTCAAAAATGCTCTACAGAATGAATGAGCTCAAATTCCAAGAGGGACACTCCAAAATCTTGTGGAAAGCTTTTAAAACTGCAAAGGGGGGACAAACTCTATATTAAAGTCAATGTTTTTTCATGCAATGTGATTAAAGTCCCTGTTGATGTAATGGTCAGGCATCCTAATATTTTCGTCCATATCTAGATGTGTACCTAGATACCCCAGAGAAAAAAGAGTTCGTTAGGGGTTTCAAAAATCTAAATCAACCAACACTTAATAATATAAAAGTAGTATTACAATACTTGCAGTGTAACTAAAATGTACAGATGTATTTTTTAGTAACCAGATATAATAATACCTTATTTAAATGCCTACAATTTTAACCCTGGTAAATTTTATTATAGGTTAGTGTACAACTGTAAGGGTTGATCATTCACAATACTGTTGCTATTATAGAACATTGAAAAATTTTAACCTGCCTGGCTCCTACATCTTTGGCTCCAGTTTTCTTTTTCCTGCGAAAGCCATTACATTCTCGCTTGGTCGTCTCCACGCGAAAGCTTCCTAATTACTTAAAGTGTAAAAGTTGCCATGGATACACACCTACAATCGAGCCTTTATTCCCATGCCATCTGTAGGTTGAAAAACCTGTCTCAAGAGCTGTGGTTTTGTTTTTAGAAAGCCTGGCAATAAGCATGGGTATTATTTAAGAACGTCTCATTGACTCTTCACATATTTCACAGTGACTGGGAGTTTGACGAGGCACTCTGCTATTATGTTCCTTTTCATCATAAAGCTGAATGTAAAGGTGCCCCATGCCTGGCGGATTAATTTCCGACTCAGTCGGAGCTGCGGTGTGTGGGTGGGAAAAAAGTTTGAAAGAGAACACCAAGTGGGCGAAGGTTCATATTAGTGATTTATGCATGTAGGCTATGCTTTCTTTTTTCAGTCCTCAGGGACCCCCTTAGCCAGACAAGATTTTGGTTTAGTCCCAGTTTGAACATCTATATGGTAGACCTGAGAGTAATCAAGAACCCTTAAGCACTTCTCAGTATGTGTTCGTGTTCTGGAGGATTCACACCTCATGTTCCACCAAGTTCAGCTCAATACTGCAGAAATCAGGTGCCAAAAAATGTTCAAACATTTAGGGGTTTCCTTGATTAAGTGAGAGAAGGCTGAAAGATTCTGGATGATAACACTCACCAAGTTTCAGATAACTTCACCCCAGGTCAAGTTTGGGAAATGCTCAAAAATGGGTGGAATACATTGTACCATTTGGTAACTAAATATAAAATGAATAGATGAAGGAATTCTTCCATGTCTATTTCTGTCTCTGCATCTTTTGTTGGCCCCCTTTACTTTTTTCATCAATGGGCAGGACCACAAGTAGGCAGGTGTTATCAGCCTAGTTGCAACCCTGACATGGTAGTGGAATTTGATTGTGTGTGGCTGGGAGTCCAGACGAGCACAGTTGTCTCTCTCTCTTTTAGTGGGTAGTATGGCCCTCCCCCTTCCCCATCACATGCAGCAATGCTAGCCAGAAAGGACATCTGTTAGCTGATGTAACAGAATTGGCAGTGAGTGTTCTCCTCCAAGTGTGTTAAGCTGTCCAATGCCTTCATTTTAACGGTATTTTAAATGATGCAGGGACTCGGATGAAATGCATTCTCTCCTTCATCCTCCCAGTGTTGGTGATATTGTATGTATGGGAGTCCCAGCTATTGGGTAGAATTGGGGATGACTAAATTGGGGAGAAAATGGGAAAAGAAGTAAATAAAAAAAGTTTTTAAACACTCAATGACTGGTCTCATGGCACCAGCTACGACTGCAGAGAAACTCTGATATTTTTTGTTAGAGAAAAATAGAACTCATGGTTCACAAATACAGTTATTGCACAATTACAGGGTGAGACTCCCCTGCTTTGCTCCTGTGGACCCCGGGATATATTCCAGCTACCCGCAACCCTGATAGTGATTAAGCGGTTGCAGAAAATTAATGAATTAATCTACCGCAGGCTCGCTACAAAGAAGAAGGCTTGATTACCGTCAGAGCATGAGCAGCTGGTGTCCTAGTAGTTAGTCTGATCACCCTTTGATCAGAAAGTCGTAGGTTTAAATCCCACGACAGCTTGTGGCACCTCTGAGGTTCCCTTGAGCAAGATAGCGTCCCTACACACTGCTTCTCAGGCACTGTGTTCACCTGCTGATTCAGTTGGTGAATGGGTTAAATGCAGACAAGAAAGCTGTTTGTTGTTGAAGAACTGAAAGGGATCGTGACATTTAGTCCTGTTACTGAGTGGGCTGGAGGAACCCTTGCTGTGGGAGTTACTGACAACTGGAATGCTTCAGGTGCCAAGAAAAGAGGCATCCTTCATTGGCCATGGCAAGCAAGATAAAGAGTCAGAGATGGTTTTACAGGCAGGAGACAGCAGATTTACGCAGTTTAATGGATGCTGTGTGCACATACTTAGCAGAGGCTCTAAAAAAGCCATTGCACCTCAGCTCAGTGGGCATAAGGGACAAAAACTCTTCCATCTCTTCCACTCTCTCTCTCTCTCTCTCTCTCTCTCTTTCTATCTCTTCCCATTAAGTGCTTCGTTAAGGTCCAGGCAGGGTGTTTGGCTGCGGCATGTCCCTGTTTGTGATCATAATTATCCAAGTTAATTTGCTGATGGATTTTAATCCAGGACATTAATTAGGAATTAGAAATGAGGGGACAAATTAAAGTTGGAAAAATGAAGCAGAGGGAGATAGCACAATAATTTAAGGGAAATAACCACTCTCTCTTTCTCATCAGAGCTTCAAATATGAAATACCCAAAAATCAGACATTCTTTTGTGAAAAACGGAATCGGTCATAAAAATGTGTTCAGTTGCCCTCATGGTAAAGGTTACCATTGGAGGTACTTAACACATATGTGTTATTTTAACAATGATGATCACAGATCAGTTTGTAGTGCTTTTCTCAGAGGTTAACTGAAAACATGTTGATATCTAACAGCTAAAACTTGGTAAACTGGGAAAATAGCATCTATATGCCATTATAAATGAGGCAACAATAATTAAGATTGGCCATACACACATATTGACTGCTGAATGTTGATTGGCTCTTGGTGGGTCACCAGGAACTTAGGAAAGGTTTTACACATAGCGAATTTGAAAATTTTAGCTTAAGCATGCAACAATGCATGTGTCGTATATCAGTTGTAGTGCCTTCTATTAAAGTGGGTATGCTTTCAAAGGGGACCTATTGTGCAAAACTCACTTTAGTTATAATAGATCTATGGGCTATACAAAACATACTCATGAAGTTCTTTACACAAAATCACTCTCACAAAGAGATATCACCAGCTTTATTCTTCACAGTTACGTGCCCTTTCAAAAATGAGCCATTTCGACGGAGGGCCCATTGTTACGTTCCAATTGGCCAATTTGCATAGAACCACCCTTCATCTGTCAAGACCCCACCCACTAAATTAGTCAAGGTGCAGCGTAAGGGGGGGCATGGGTTGGGTGGGTGCGGCAGTGGCCAGCAACAACTTATTTGCATGTAACGCACAGTACCATAAAACTGCATGTTTTGAACATAAGCCAAACTGTGAAGAATAAAGCTGGTGATATCTCTTAATGTGAGAGTGATTTTGTACAAATAACTTCATGGACATGTTTTTTATAGCCCATTGACCTATTATTATCTGTCACATGTTAACACACCACAGCACACAGTGTGAACAGTACTAAATTCTACCTCTGCTTTTAAACCATTCATCAACGAAATCAGTGGGCAGCCAGGAACACAGCGCCCGGGGAACAGTGTGTGGGGATGGTCCCTTAAGGGTCAAGGGTACTTCAGAGGTGCCACTAGTGGGATTGGGAATCAAACCCATGACATTCTGATTGCAGGGCGAACGCCCTAACCACGAGGCCACCAGCTGCTAAAAAATGTGGTAGTGGTGCAGCAGGTCAGATTTGGTCATGTTTGAACTCTTGCGTTTCAAGGTATTGGCTAGTGAAGTGCTAGACTATCAAATTGAGATCATTGATGTGACTCCACAAATGAACTGTAATTAGTTACATGACATTTTACAGGCCAGTTTACCACACAAATTCAGTAATTTCTGGGAAAACAGTTCGAGAGTGCTTTCTGCATACACCATTTTAGGGGTCTCTAGCGTAAAAAGACATGCCCACAGAAATACACTAATCACTATTTCTATATCAGCCACGTTGGACTACACGCACACTGAGTGTCATGTGGATTGATGAGTACATGTTTAAAAAAACAACAAACTCTATACACTATTGCAGTTGCAGTCATAAATATTTAATTTCACATTGTGAAAAGAACACATCCTCACCCACATTTCTCCACCAGCCACACCTATGCTCTGACTTGGTGCAATACTTACCCAGCCTTTTGCTTTCACCTTTAATTTCTTTATCCCCAGCACCCGTGGTTCGGTACTACCTGTACCCATATTCTTAGTATTTCAATTCACTTCTTTTTACCCAGAGTAGTATGCCCTTAGTTGTGCTTTGTGTATGTGCCTGTGGTTTCTCTCCGATAAGTTAATTGTTTCTTGTTTTTCTTTATTAAAGTTTGATGTCATGCGTTTGCACCTCATCTTGTCTTCTCAAGCAAACAGCATGACAGCATTCATATAACCCAGGTTGATATGTAGCTTTTATATTGTTCTAAATAATTCATTTTTTGTATATAAGAAGCAAAGTTTCTCATTGATCACAAGGCCTGTAGTGCACCTCCCCCATCAGATCACATTTGGTGTAATCAGATCCTGGGTTGATATTCTCACATGACTGGTGTGGTATTACTTAGCATACCATACTGTGGTACAACTATTGTTTTGTCTGTTTACATGTCTTTTTCTAGAGGAGGTGAATGTAGTACATCCTCAAAAGTCACTTAAGATGCAAAATAGGACCTTGAGGACTATACTTTATGTGGATGTACACTTGGTGGGACAATTGGGTTGTTAGTACCTTGACAGAACAATAATATCCCCTGTTTTTCACACAGTGTGATCTGTTAAACCCTAAAACCTTAAACATTGCATTCCTTTCTCTGCTCACCAGCTTGACAGTATCTCCGCCTCACATGGAGGCTTGCTTTGTACCCTGCTAGCCCACTGTTCTTTCAAAATGTTCATTTCTAAATGTGAATACATGCTGCTCTTGTTTCAATGCCTGAATTGCTTTCAAGGCAGAACTAAATACAGGTTTTGTACTGCAAAATAATAATGGTGAGGTAATTTAGTTTTCTGTCAAATGTCAGTTTGCAGGCTTTTCCCCATGTTTGGTGTGTTGATTAAATGATTTCTGCAGGATGATTTGCAGTAATAGCAATTTCATTAAATATTTAGTTTGAAGGCTAACTCCAAATGAACTTTATACCACATGAGTATTGAAAATGCATTTATAAATCAATACTTGACTCTTTATTACTAACTTCTACCAGGACTTGTAAGAAAGAGGACTAATGAAGAACATTCTATACTTCTACAAGTAAAATAACTATTATTATTATGTATTACATGTATATATGTGTACATATATCTGGATACCTTTGTGTTCTTTCTGGATACCTCTTCTCTCTTTTTCGCAGCCCTGAGCTCTAATCTTATATGCCTGGCTTTCAGTTGTCCTTCAACTAGAGGAACAATACGAGGCCCTTCATGTGCCATCAGAAATTAGGTGCAACTTTACCATGTAAGTGTGTCTTTGTTCTTGTTTTCCCATCTTTCAGAATAAACTCACAAGGAAACACTCCTGAATAAATCACACACACACACACACACACACACACACACACACACACACAGACAAACACGTACTAAAGTACCAATATGTCTCCAAAAACTTATTACTGTCAACTCCTTAGCTCTAGCTCCTCTATGTTAGCAAACAATGAGGTGAAAGGAGTCTAGTGGGAGGTTCACATTTACAGTACAGGATCCATCCATTTTGCTGCTGATGTCTCATATCTGAAGAGATGGGCCTAAATCTCAAGGCCACAATGGAGGCCTGATTAGAGTTGGAGTGGGACCTGACATGGAAAGTAATTACAGTCGGTGACCAGTGGAGCTTTCGGCATAGAGCCTGATTAGCAATATGACGCAGCCCTCTCCAGCGCATCCATACCCACCAGCTCAGCACAAAGCTAATATAGCACCAGAGCACAGAGAGCTTGGGCAGTCAAAGAGGAAAATGAAAGCTGAGAAAGACTTAGAGGGAGGTGAACGAACCACAAGCTTATGAGAAAGACATCAGTGATTCCACAGATGATTTAGCGTTTTTGACATTAGCGCTAATTTCATAGCTAAAACCTTGTCCCCTGCTGCACATGCCGGAGGGAAGGGCTCCGTTTCATATATTATAATGCTGCACAGGAATAAGTTCTGCTTTCATTATAAGCCTGCAGCTTTGATCTTTTTTGCTAAGATGCAATCTTTTTCCTTTTTTTTTTGTAAATAACTAATTTCACCATTACCTGTGCCCTGAAACTCTATGTTCTTAGCTCCAGCAGATAGTGGATGACAACAACAATTCAACCATATATATAGATTAAACATAAACATTTATATATTTTTACGTAACCAATACATTGCTGTTCTCCTAAAAATATATTGGCTTTAGTTTGTATGAGACCAAAATTGTACTATATCTTGCAGCTGACTTCCATTCATGTTCAGGTTTTACACCTTCCCATTTAATTTACTGTCAAACTCCTAAGTAAAAGTGCATATTTGAAAGAAGCTCAAGTCTTTACTTTAGGAATCAAGAACCCAGAAGTACAGTGGAATCAGCTCTCGGAATCAACTCAATTCAGACTCATCTCCAGATACACATCTGGAATCAGATAGCTGAGTTTAATGTAACATAAAAATAATACATAATACTTACACTTGTTACTATACAGAAAATCAAAAGCTCAATATAGAACACTATTATTAGAGAAATGATTTCCTTTTATCATCTTATGTTAATGACTTAAGTTAGCGTTAAATGGGTGGACTCATTATTATGCACATTCTATCCAGCACAGTGGGTGCATTTTGCCTGATAAGGTGTTCTTTATGGGAATCTAAGAGTGGAGCAGCGGCTAATCTCCTCTTTATATTCGAGGGCAGAACCTTTAAGCAGCGTACTATATGGTGTATAAGGCACAGTTTTAGATATTGCCATGCATTTCTCTCTCAATACACTCACATGGCCATGGATACTTACGCATCTAGGAGTCTATATGAAGGTGACTCAAATCTGATTTGCAAATGACGAAAAAACCCAAAATGTGACATTTAGGAAAAAACAAATCTGATTTGCGCCACTTCGTCCCTGTCATGTGAGTGCTGCCGGAGAGCACCCTGCGGGTGTGTGATTTTGTGCTTGTGCTTTCCTCTCTAGATGAGGATCCTCTCTTCTGCAGACAAACAGGACGCTCCGGCTCCAACGCAGAACTTCCTGTTGCGCAAGCTTCTCAAAACATTATACAATCAGTTGAAATGAAATCACAGCACACACCCACACGGAGATCTAATCTGGCTGTTCACTCTCTCACCTATGAAGAAGAACACCTATGCACACACACACACTGTCCCTAAACCTGGGCTGCGTCCGAAATCGCATACTACTTGTGTAGGTACTACATTTGAATTTGTACGTACTGCTCCACCGTTAAATCAG
>JBBMFX010555039.1:0-16310 GCA_037832545.1 Rhabdalestes septentrionalis
TTTTTCTCTTCATCAGCTGCACTAAGGATCAGTTTAGTTTTTCCAGCAGCTGAAGCCTCTTTGGTTACAAAGCGCGCGCCAGAAACCGTGTCACGACCCTCGTCAGATAAAAACCTCCTCCTAAATCTAATCTCCAATTCCAGCCTCCAGAGGCGCGTCACCATGCGCGCGCACCACCCTGCAGCTCCGTGAGACGTATTTTACCGTGAGGGACAGCTTCAACCATGACACCAGAACACGAGTTCTGACGTCCTTCAATTGGAACAGAATGGACTGAGCGGGACCTCGTGCGTTTTGTACCGGATCCCTTTGAGAGCCGCGCGCGCGAGCTCCGGAGGATCCACGTTAACGCGCCAGCGTTTATCTAAACGAAAGAAATGAGCGTCTCTTTATTATTAGCATTAATATTATTACCATTATTTTTATTGTTTTAAAGTGGAACCGAGACGCGGAGTGGCACCATGGACAGCGAATCAGGTAGGTAAGAGGGTGGGCGTGTGGTGGTTGGGGGGGGTTTGTGATAACCAAACATATGAAGGCATTAAAAAAGGATCTCGGGGGTAATGTATGGTTATGTGTGGTTATGTGTGGTTACAGTGGATACAGAAACAGCATCTGCACGCGGTGCTGGACTGACAGTGCTGAACTCCTGAATTATCCGTGGGAAAAGGTCACGCGAAGTCGCCCCGAGCTCCTCCACTGACCGTGGGATGATCACTGGGTATCTAAAGTTTCACTCACTCTGCTGCAGAAGCTTTAGAAGTGTTTGGTGTTGCAGAAACTGACCAAACATCATGAAACAACGTTGCACGTTCGTCCGTTTGATCCTCGAATGGCGCCACAGAGCCTGTAAACCGACCGCGCGCGCTGTTTCATCTCACGTCTTCCTTGTTTTTTTTTGGAAATGTGAAACACACGTTAAAGTTAAATATTTACCACTGCGGTATAAAAGTTAAAGGCTTCTCTGAACTGTTGTCACTCACAACACTGACTCCTCTCCCGTCGTGTTTTGATTTGTGGTTCACAGAATTCCAACGTCAACTCGTGTTTTTTGTACAATAGAGTCTGTTTGCCTCCTGCACGCCTCATCTCCAGGGGGAACAGGCTCCTCACTCAAGGTCATGGTAAACTGTCCCGAATCCTCACTCGAGGAACTGGTTTCCAGACGCGGCAAAACCAGTATCACCCTGTTCTTGTATCCAGTTTCACGGGATAATCTTATTAGGGATCATATTTTACCCATAACGTGCATTCAAAAAGCAACCTAAGGGAATTTAGGCAGTGTCTGATATCCTGAATTTAATTGAATATGTAATTTCCAAAGCACCTCATTTATCGATTTCAAAGTGGCAGCTGGTGGCCTAGTGGTTAGGGAGATCTGTTAGTAGCCCCACTGATGTACCCTTGAGCAAGGGACTGTCCCTGGACACTGTGTCCCTGACTGCTTCACTTGGTGAATGGGTTAAAAGACTTTCACACTGTGTGCTGTGGTGTGTTCCCATATGACAAATGGACACTGTACTAACATTGTTTACTTAAAAAAACACTGCAATACATACTTAACGTATGTTATTCTATTTCCAGGATCTTGTTTATAGAACTTTGATTACAGAGCAAAAGGACTTCCTGTTATTCAGACCTTCACCGTGTTCCTACGATGGAAGTCCCGGAGAACATATCCAGTCTAGATTATTGGAACCAGTCTTCCCTCCACAGCCCCAACACGAGTGCGTCTGCTAATCTGATTGGTGACAAGATCAACTTCGTGTCTGTGATTTACCTCATCGTATTCATACTGGGACTGACCGGGAACACGTTAGTCATCTTCGTGGTTCTGCGATATGCTAAGATGAAGACCGTCACCAACATGTACATCCTGAACCTAGCCATCGCCGACGAGCTGTACATCCTCGCACTTCCGTTCCTCACCACTCACAATGTGCTGAAGTACTGGCCCTTCGGGAACTTCCTGTGCCGGGTCGTTATGTTCGCGGACACCATCAGCCAGTTCACCAGTACTTTGTGTTTAACGATGATGAGTATTGATCGGTACATGGCCGTGGTTCATCCCATCCGCAGCGCTAGGTGGCGGCGGCCCAATGTGGCCAAAATCATAAATGGCCTGATCTGGGCTCTGTCCTGCATTTTAGCGCTTCCACTCATCATTTACTCAAACGTCCAACCCGAGCAGAACACCTGCAACATGAGCTTCCCAGAGCCGCGGCACATCTGGCTGATGGTCTTCATCCTGTACACTTCCTTACTGGGATTCTTCTGCCCTTTGCTGGTCATCTGTATCTGCTACCTCCTCATAGTCATCAAGGTGAAGTCGGTGGGCGCCCGCGCGGGGCTCACCAAGCGCCGGAAGTCCGAGAAGAAGGTCACGCGCATGGTGCTGATCATTGTGGTCGTGTTTGTGCTCTGCTGGTCTCCGTTTTACATCCTAAACATCATCAACCTCATCATCATCCTCCCGGAAAAGATCTTCATAGATTACGTCTACTTCATCGCCGTCATCCTGTCGTATGTAAACAGCTGCGCCAACCCCATACTCTACGGCTTCCTGTCCGACAACTTCAAACAGAGTTTCCGGAAGGTCCTGTGTGTCCATAAAGCCGGCGGAGTGGAGGACAGTAATCCTGGACGAGCTCGAGTGGAGAGCGCCAGTCAGCAGGACCCCTTCTTTCCCGCGAGGACCATCAACTCCAACAGCAATGGCGAGAACAACGAAGTAAGTCTCCTGCCTCTTCCTGGCCCTTTGCTTGTGTTTGTGCAAAATCAATTCACAAGAAAAGGACACAAATCCATTTGCATGAATGTGATTTTTATTTTGTTTAATCTAGTGAATTTGGGATTTTTTTGGTTCATTCATCACAAAATCTTTTAGAGCAGACATACATGGCAATTTCATGTGGCAGCCAGGATACGTGCTATTGAAGTGATTTTGTTTCATGAATAGTCATGAAACAGGAACACCTATGGGCAAAGTGAATCAAAGAGAAATTCGGCTCAAAGTAAGAGAGCATTCCCTGAATTGTATGTGCAGATGATAAATGGCACAAGCAGTAAAACCTTTATATCTTAATACAGTCCCTCATAACTGGCTGTTATTTAGGAAGGTTGTAGACAAACTGTCCAGCAGGCAGAGCAAACAGAGGACACTGATGTTTCTGCTCGCTTCTTAATCTCATCTTTGAAATTTAATTAGCTTGATTATGATTTAATTGGTTTGTGTGTGTGTGTGTATGTGTGTCTGCACGCTCATGTGCATGTGTGTATATAGGTGCATGCATGTGTCTGTGTGTATGTATGTATGTGTGGGTGTATATGTGTGCAAGATTTTGTGTTTGCCTGCGTGTGTTCATGTTTGTATGTGTGTGTATATGTGCATGCGTGCATGATATTTTGTGTGTTTGCGTGTGTGTGTGCGTTCGTGTATGTGTGTTTGTGATTGCATGTGTTTCAAATGTAAAAAAGAAAAAGACTGTGAAGATTTTGTTCCATATGTTATTGATCAGGGGTTGGAGGATACAGGACTTCTTATTCATACATAAATCCATGCAGCCCTCCTGTGATCTTTAATGAAGCCTTTTAAAGCTCAGTTTAGTTTCACTTTGTTTTTGCTGATTACCTGAACGGGTGTTTCATTATGACTGGTGTGTGGGGCCTTGCTGAACCAAATGACACTCTGATGCTGCACCTGAAATGGAGGGCTTGCTTTCAGTTTGTTTACAGACAGTAGAGCTGCTAATGGCTCAGTTTCGTCTCAGAATGAGTCCATAATGTCATTCCACTTACAGCATATTCATATACATTTTAAAACACTCCACTGATGTCAGCAACAGTCTGAGGGCTGCATTCGATCACTGAGAGCCTACATTATCACATTCCACCTTTTTTTTTTTATTACTTTGGCCAAAAGAATCTTTTTGAATGCCTTTTGGTACTCAATGTGGAAAAAACCTAGAAAATCGTATAAGCATTTACAGGAATACTTTCTTTGTTCTGTTTTTATTTGTATCTTTGCAGAGCATTCAGATGGAGAGTGGAGGAAATGCCAAAGTGGAACTTCTGCCAGTGATCACTCAGTCAACAATCTAAAAATCTCCTACCTCAAAAACCACAGAGACCAGTTTTAATAAAGGGGTCAAAAGTAAGATCTCTAATCAGTGAAAATGCAGAAGATAAAAATGTTTTTCACACCGACAGCCTACTTCCTGAAGTGTCCAATCACGTCTGGGAAGAGGTTTCTTCCCCTCTTGGTGTTGTGACAGAAGAAACAGGCGGGTGGGAAAATAAACTCTGTGCTGGATTTTTGTTAGGATGGAAGACACTATTTTGGACCAGTTAATGGGGCTGGGAAATTCGGAAAGCTGTACAATTCTCGGACGACCCCTGACCCGAGCCTATTGAGAGTTTTAGGAGAGGAAGTGCTTTGGTTTCTGCTGCGTTGGGACGGAATGTCGAGACGAATGATGGACAGCTCTGCACGCTGGGACGAACGAACAACCTCAAAAGCTCTGGAAAGGCATGTGGAGTATCCCAATACACATCGGAGTATCAACCGCCCCCACGGAAACTCTGCCTGCCTTTTCGGGCTGCAGTTCTGATTCAGTTTTATTCATTAAAGACAAAAAAAATGCATGTTTTAAAAATGCATTCATGCTGTTGACATAAAAGGGTGTTCATAACATTCACCAGCTGAGGATGAATAGGAACCTCATCCTCGGATCGAGTTGAATTCACAATTATGATGGAGCAGATAATGCACTGATAGGACCCGGACCCTCCATCACAACAAACTCACTCCCACATTTCTGCTCTCTGCAGTGTTTCGAATTTGGCCGAACGGAAATTAATCTGTGGATTGTTATGCAATTTGTGATGGTAAACAATCAGGTATGCTATGGTATCATGAGCTCACTGGACAAAATAACCACCATCATCATTTCTTTTTTAAAATGGTTATGCCTCCTCTTGTCTGAATGAGAGTTTTAATTCTTGACAGGATTGACACACTCATTGAGACAAAGGGACCCATGAATAAGCCTTTGAGAAGAAATTGTTGAATTGAGTTTTTGTTCGGGGAGCTACGTGTTAAATGCAGTATACCGTAGTTACTGGTGCATTTAATTGTCGTAAAAAATTTTTATTCTAAAGTCCTGTTTCACTGTGTCATTTGTGCCGTGTCTGAAAAAGCCTCTGTGTTGTTTTTGTTACAGTAAAACACTAATGAATAAAAGCTGTGCTAAATGGAACAACTATAACGTCACAGACAGTATCATTTTTACAGAAGCGCTTTGATTGGTCAGTCTATATTTTGTATTTATTAATTTCTATTTTCAAACTTGCAACACATTTACAACTTGCATTTTTCACAAGTAGTGAGAAACATGGCCATCAGTTTGGTTTGAGGAGAGCAGGAGAACAGAGGCAGTTCCTCTGTTATTAACTTCAACCCATGGACTGCAGACCCTGAAGAATCAGAAGAAATCCCCACATTTACTGTGAACTGAAAAATGCTGTTAAAACCCCTTGAATAACCAAATGTATCTTTATAAAAGCTAAAAAAATATATAAAAGATTTAAGAAAAGGAAAAGATCCAGTGGCAGGTTATATTTACCCAGCCATTACTCAGAAAAACAAATGTGTTGTTTTTGTCCAAATGTTCCCCATTGATTTGACAGTTAAGTGCCGCAGCAGCAGCAGTGTGTCTGTATCTGTTGGTCTGAGGGTGTTCGCATTCGTCATCAGTGTGTCCTAATCAACAACACACTTCGCCAAAGTCCCCCTGATCATCATGTTTAGAATCAGAATAAAAAAACTGGAGGAAACTGCTTATGTAATGACTGCCAAACACACAGACTCTTGGAGACACACAGACCAGGGTAATATAAAATATAGAAAACCAAATATATACAGGCAAGAAGAGACAAGTACTCAAAATATAAATAAAAAATCTGTATTAAAAAGAAACTCAATAGCAAAATACACCTGGGTGTAAATACTATAGATAAGAAACCGATTAAGTGAAATCTAACAACACAAACGGTAGTTGGGAGTCTGTTATTGCACTCAGTAGAGAATCCAGTGGTAATATTAAGGAAATAAAAAAGTAATTCCTCCTCAGTCCCACACCCCTGACCTGCTCATGAATTTCTTCTGGCTTTTTCAGATGGCCATAGTTTTTTAGTCCTTCAGAAATTTGTGGGCATGAAATGGGGCGTCTCCCCAGCGTCTCCAGTGTAAATGATGTTTATGGTGTGAAAAAATTCCTAAAGCAGGTTTTCACCCCATTTACCCTGAAACTCTGACCAAGTCAGGATGTTTCACACAGACAGCTGTTAGTCTCATTTACTCCTTTCAGAATTCAGTCCCTTCTCACAAATGTTGCCAATCCAGTGTTCATGAAAATCGCAATAGACCAGTTCTGGCATTCCTGCCATATTTTCAAATCCCAACATGTGTTCTTTAGTGGTATCACTTTAGGTAATGTATGTAATATAAACACTGTGGCCAAACATACCCAAATAAATGAAGTACAACTAGATCTAGTATCTCGACATAGTCTTTCTCCACAACACTTAAACACAGGTAATCTGCTTTTGCTGTAAACATAAGATCAAAAGTGTGCTGTTTCTTTTTGGAGTGTGTGTGTTTCATGTAGTCTTGGCTGGACGGACCAGTTTTCCAGGCTGTCGCAGCAGAAAGAGCATGAAAAACAGCTTCAGCCTGCTTCCTGAGAATGTGCATTTGTGCATGAGGTCACTGTTCTTCTCCATATTTAATGTATGTAGAAAACTGTCATCACATTATCGAACAGTCGTCAATGTGTGTATTTTTGTAAACTCCAAATGGCTTTGAAGGATTCTGAATATCGGCAGAGTTTAAGTACCAAGTGGAGAACAAGCGTTCTAATGAATGGAGGTTAAAATGCCCATAAACTCTTTTATGTGAATGTTGCAATACTTCACACAGTGAGACAATACTGTGGCACAATGCTCCCAAGCGATTAAACATTTCTTTTATCACTGTTACCCCCCCACATCCCTTTCTGCCCCCATATTGGAGTTGTTTACTGAAAACCATTTTCTCTGCGTGCAGCAGCTGCAGGCACCTGGGTGGAAACGCTGCGTGCCTTTTCCACACAGTTTAGCTCCATGTCCTGCAGTGTGTGTCTGTAAAACCGCAGCCTCCTCAAGGTCATGCCGAAGGACACCTCTGTCTGAACTGTATCGTGTAATAAACAAGCGTAGAAGCACTCTGTTCGTAACACAAGTATCACGCTCTTTAGTTCAGAGCTGTAGTTTTATGCATGTGCGTACATTCCCCACAAAGCGTCTTATGCCTTGAAAGTGTTAAACTACACTTTTACATTATTTTACAACTGCAACTATTAAAACAGTGACGTAAAGAGCAGTGTAGGTGTGTGTGAATCTGTTTCATCCATCAGAAAATGAATCAGGAGTGAAGCTGCTGGAGTACAGACCATAGAAAAGCTGCTCTACACACACAACTGCACTCACAATGGAGGTGTTTCTTATTATTTACACAGCTCACACTGTAATAGTTCAGAAATGAATAGCAACCTGTGCATTTTACACACACACACACACACACTGCTGCAAATTGTACAAACAGTGAACTGAAAAAAGGGAAAAGTGGCCTCTTGTTTTTTTCCATGAGTGTATGAATTCAGTCTGTTTTTATTTCGATCAACATGAGCAGAAAATTCTGCATATACTAGTAAAGTACTAGTAATAAACAAATGTGCCTGATGCTGGTTAGAGAACTCAGACAACGTGTTTGTCCCCTGAGAGATCAGCCAGGGAGCAGGAGGGACAACACTGGAGAAAACTGAGCTTTTCCAGTTGCAGGTCTCGGAGGGCCAAGCGTGGGAGAATGGAAATGACATTGTCCTCCTCTTACATTTCCATTGTCATTAAATGAGTCTTCAGACTGAAGCACAGTGATGACAAAGCCCAAGCTTAACTATTCTCTTTCCTCATCATCACACTCGGCTTCTCCTGGAAAGGGAGATTAGCAGAACCAGTAATCAGAGAGGACGCCGTTCAGACCCCACTGACCAGAGGATTTGAAGTGGAAATGCAATTTTGGATCTCTTTCAATAAAGCTTTTTATATTCCCTCCAATTTCTGGCCATGACGAGTCAAGACAGTAAATATTGTGTTTAAATTGATGTGACAGGTCGAGCATCTGTTCACAAAGAAACAGAGTCTGTGATTTGGGGAAAAAAAATCTGTTCCAAAAGTTTGACATGTTCTATACCTCACAGTGGGGCAGTTCTACAAATGACCTTTGGTCCATTCACAACAAAGGCAGTGAACCTCAACTAAAAGAGCCGAGTACCAGGAAGTCTGGCTCCGGGAGCTGAACAGGCTTTGGGCAACAGGTGCTGAATTGCTTCCAGGAAGGTGATTTCACTTTAGTGAACCCGAATCTGGTCTGGACGGCTGAAACTGAACTGCATGTATAATATTATGGGACTGGTGCATGTAAATGCCTTTGTTGATGTTCTCACCACAATGATTTAAAACCACAATGTTTGTTGCTGCAAACTGGCACAGTGTATCCAATATACTGAAAATGGTGAACACAGGAATAAACGTGAATAACGGTTTTTCAGCTGGTCAGAACAAATATAACATATAAGAAATTTTAAAATGATTTGCAAAACACAAAAACTTTAAATCAGAATAGTTATGATAGTTACACTGGTGCTTAATTTGAATAGCAGTAAATATAATGGGGACATACTATGCAAAACTCACTTTAGTTATTACAGGTCTATGGGCTACAGAAATGAATACTTTGGTTTGCACCAAATCACTCTCACATAAAGAGTCTCACCAGCTCTATTCTTCACAGTTTCAGGCCCTCTCAAAATGAGTCATGGGGACGGAGGCCCCAGTGTGACGTCACACTGGGCCATTTTGCATAGAACCACCCCGCCCACTAGTTTACTTGAATATCCGCCATTTTGTCTGCTAGTTTTACAGGCACGGATAAGCTGAGCACTATGACTACAGACAAAGGCAAATCACACATGAAACTGATTGTGAAGAATTGTAAAGAACTACAAAAATCTTCACACTTGCTCCCAGACAAAGCACTCGAGACCTGAACAGGGAACAGAACAGATCTCCTACACGGACCCTCAGAAGTTTTTGTCGCTACTGAGCAGAATCAGCATTTTAAACATTGTATTTTACTGACACTGGCACACAGCAATCACAGACAGAGAAAGCAAATAACCAGCACAACAGGCAAACAGAAACTTAAATAGTGCCATCTACATAAAAACAAATAAACATATGAGCAAGTAATTAAAAAATAAGCTAACAATTTTGGAGGAATTAGACAGTGCCCTCAGCAGTAAAAAATGACACAAATTTCTTTATTCACCCTGGTTGGGAGGCCTGTGGGAACAAGCTCTACTGCAGAAATCTCAAATTCTCTGATTTTCACAGTTGGGGTCATCCGACAAGAAACATCCTCTAGTTTTCACTGTCACATTTCCATTAAATCATTCTGGTCGCCTCTGGTCAAGAAACCTGTAACCCCATGACCTTGCTTAAGTTCTAAGTATTTGAACCATTGTTTGAACTGTTGCTGCCACAAGTAGTAAAAGTCATTTACATTCCTGACATTCCACAGGCATATCAGGACCTACACAAAGTTTTTAGCGTGAGGAGAGAAACCTGTCAGCTCCTTCGTGCTCAGGTGACTCTGCCACTGAACTCTCAGTAGCCTCTCTCCAGCTGAAACTCGTGACCCCAACCACTGGGTCGTGGACCAGTATTTCTCCATGAGTCATTTGGTACTGGGCCGCACAGAAACACAGAATCAAAAATATTTGATTGATCACACTGGTCAACATTTTTTTTACAAAAGTCATGTTACTAAAATTTATGTAGTAATTTCTTATAGAAGTATGTAGTAATTTTACCATAGAAAAGCTGCTCTACACACATTACTGCACTCACAATGGAGGTGTTTCTTATTATTTACACAGATCACACTGTAATAGTTCAGAAATAAATAGCAACCTGTGCATTTTACACACACACAAAACAAACATCTTTGGGGAGCTTCTTTGGAAAGGGAGCCTTGGACTTCCAACAAAAAAAAGCTGCATTTAATAGACATTATCAGGATTCCTACTTAAAATATGTGCAGGCCTCCCACTAATTTGTGAGTTGTATTTTAATGCACTTGTTTTTAGTTGTATCAATGCGGGTTCGTGAAAATAAAAAATATTACATATAACTGGTGGCACTAAACGTTTGGGAACTAGTGATCTAGAGGAAACCGCAGCGAAGCTCTACCAAACGGTTTCACTCGTCAATCATCATCCGTGCAGGTGCAGAGTTCTTCTGTGTACAAAAGAAATATGAAGGTCTCACTGCCCTCCTGCATCATAAGGGCTGTAGGGGCTTGAGTTCTGTTGTGAAATACTGTTATCAGCTTCTCCTGATCCCAACAGCAACAACAGTGAGTACTTTGCCAACCTGGATCTTAGAAGTCTCCCTCTCAAATACAAATCAGATTACAGGTTACCGCTCTCTGTCAAATCATTACAGTCTTCACCCTGTTTAACCAATAAATACACTTAAAATCCTTCACTCAAATCTCCAACCACACACATTTTAATAACTGAAAAATTCCTTCTCAACGTAATTTACCCTCACAATCAAGCTTTATATATTCTTTTCCTGAAAGACTTCAATTGTGTTCCTGTACATTCACCTTTACAGCATTTGACAGACACTCTTATTCAGAGTTCAGTCCTCTCAGTCCACATTTTCTGAGGAAGGCTGCGAAGGCTGTTCTTCAGAGGGTGTATTAAACAACCAATTACATCGTTTAGTACTGAATCAAATCGTACAAAAACATGGAGTAATTATGGGGCAGACTTGTTGACGATTACATCCTATTTTTATTCTGAGCTCGTCTGTAATATGTGACACAGAAATGGAAAATGTCCATTTTCTGAACAGCCTATTATGTACATTATTATAAAGATGATGATTACTTTAAACTGTCTATGTAAAGCATAAAAGCCCACTTCACATTTTATCTGCAGCCCCTGTCTGTTCTTCATGCACCCGTCAAAGAACCAACTTTTAATAACTTATACAATTTCTGCTTTGTTCTTCCTGTTATTTTTTTTTATAACTAATGAAGGGAACAAAGTCCAGAGGGAAAGGCAGAAACTGTGAGACAATATTGAAGATGAGTTTTTAAATGATATTTAAATGATATCAGTGGATGGTTCGATTTTCTGATATCGGAGTTTCTCCTTGTGTATAATCTGCACCAAAATATTAAATGAGCTGAGCATTATAAGCTTTTAAAACTTAAGAATTAGAATTATATACAATTGTTTACAATTATAAACAAATAATTTGAATTCAGTAAAAAGTGATTTAATATATTTCTATATGTTTGCTTATTTATAACCTGTGCTGTTCTAACCAGCTGTATTTACATACAGTACCAGTCCAGATTTGGACACACCACCTCATTCAATGTTTTTTTATTTGTTTTTATTATTTTTTAATATCGAAAACAAACAAAGTGATGAAGGAACACATGGAATTATGCAGTAAACAAAAAAAAAGTTGAACAAATCGGACTATGTTTCACAAAATAGATGGGAAGAACTTTCAGCTGAATGACTTTCAATACAAAAAAACAGAAAAATTAGGGAGTTCTAAAATGTTTTACCCTGGTAGTGTGTATGTACATATATATACTCCTGTTATTTAACATTTAACATTTAATTTGCATCCTTGTTTTCCTTATTTGCTTTCACACAACTGTGGCCAGTTGAGTAATATTTATAATGTCATTTCGTACAAAAGCACATATTACTGATCTAGTGTGACGTACATACATGTTTGTTGCTGTTTGTTGTTTTATTAAAACCTTGTCCAGTTCTTTGCAAAGAAAACTGTGCTAATAAACCCTGGGCCTAAAGGAAGGCATGTATGGAATCAGAGAAATATGCAAAGCACCAACACATTCTAATCTATCGATCTCTGACGTACTTACATTCCCCACTCAAACACCAGCCTTCTCAAACATGATCACACACACATTCCTGTACAAGTACAGGGTTTCAGAGTGCATGCATGCACACACAAAAGTGGTCATGTATCTCTCCACATGCAGTGTAGCACACACTACACTAAACATTGAGTAAATTATGTTTACAGAAACATGGAACATCCCATTATTAAAAAAGGGGGGGGGGGGAGGGTAGCAGCTCTCTGTGGCTGCAGGCTGGTACCCGACAGCCTTAATGAAACACAAGCCCTTGTCTTAAACTAGGAAAACAAAAAAATGAATGAACTGAACCGAAAGAAATTTAAAAACAAAGTTACATCAAACAAAATGGGCTTGGGCTCTTCTCAGCTGGATTTAACATTACTCTTGAGAACAAGCCCAGGATCTGTGACCAACCTATGCACGTCATAAAAGTCCTGCCATTCTATAAAACACAACCAAACAGATTACAAACTCAACTCTGCATCTTACACAACATTAATTATAAAGACAAGGGAGGTCAATCAGCCTTTCATGCAGGCTACATGTTTACATTTGAGTTCATCTGGGATGGTGCAGGGCTGTTTAAATTCCAAAAGCCCTGGCAATTATGCTTAATGTAACATTTCCCTGCAGTACGTCACATGAGTAATTTAAATTAATTGAATACTATGTTCTTCCAGTATTTATGTTTTACTTTTTAAGGAAATAAAGTCCAACCAAACAGGTATTTATTAGACTCAAGCTGCTACTTAGGCTTTTTGTTCTAAAACTTTGCTGCGAGCTGATATCTTCACGCTGCCTTGGTCTCAGCGTTAGCTATTTTTCAAGCCCTGGACAGATATATGACATTTTATACATCACATGAAGGATCATAAATCATAAACAGGAAAGTAGAAAGTCATGAATCTTAATGAAACAAATCAAATCTTACAATATTATGTGAAATTAATGTATTGTACAAGGACATACTGCCTTACCCATGACTGTGGTCTCTGAAGTTTTTTAACTGATTTTAAAGAGATCTATTCAATAATACTTTCATGGGTGTACAGTTCCACATTAGTGTGGTGATTGTTGCATGGCAGAGAGAAAACTACACATTCTTTACAGGACAAGAGTCACAGGAAACATTGCTCCACACAAACAGCGACTAGTTTGTAAATGATCGTTATTTTAATTCTCTTGGAAGTTGGAGACACATTAAGGCATTAACTTGAGACTCATTAACTAGGGGTATATATTTTAAGAGACCTGTGAGGGGTGGTGTTAAAGTAAAAGAACAAACCAGAAAAGCATTTGACTTCTGTTTAGGTCAGTAAATCATAGGCAGCATCTGTTAGCTCATCTGATAAAACTCCTGTTATTTAATTTGCCATCCTTGTTTTCCTTATTTGCTTTCACACAGCTGTGGCCAGTTAGGTCAGACCGTTCAAACTGCTTTTTCCATAACAATAGAATAGTTTGCTTTTTTTGTTGAGTTTGCCAAGAGAATCCAGTGTAAGAGAATCTGTGCACACTTGCCTTGAAGTAAATGTTCCTTTTTATGTGTCTCCTTAAAGAAGCCTTGGAATGACGAGACAGAGGCAAAATAATTTTTTTTAAATACCTAACATTTTTAGTCTGTTTGTTTTGTTTCTACCTATTTTTCACAGCTACAGGGTTTTTACTTTTGGAATTCCTGATTTGCTTCAACAGTCCTTTCTTTACAGCTGGGTTTTGGTGTGTTTAAAGTCAAGTGAGTTTTAGAAGACGGTCTGTTGGTCAGTTGATCCTCATCAGCTTCTTGTACCCTGGAACATAAAAAAAAGAAAAAGTACAGGCAGCCCTTTTTAAAGCAAAGTCTTCCATGTAAATAAAAATCCAAAAGTGATGTGTCAGCAGTAGAGCGGTGTAAATAACTTCTACCACTTTTCACAAAAGGAAATCAGGTTAATGTGCCACTGACAAATGCTGATGTCCTTTAAAAATGGAACCTGATGCTAAATGCTGCCTCATCACTGCCTCACTGTTACTGGGTTGTGACGAGGTTGTGTGCAGTTGCAAGTGTTTTCTTTATGTATTATTATTATTGAAAGACATGGTGACAGACATACTGATGACCAGAAACCAGTAATTAATATCAGAGAACACAAACGAGAGTAAACTACTGAGCCTCAAACCGCAAAATGAGAAAAAATGAGCTGAAATAACACTAAACACTGGGAAAAAGCAAAAGATTAACATGAAAGGTCAGGGTGTAACAAAGAACTAGAGAGAGCAAAGGGGACTGTTTACTCTGAGATACAAATGGAACAGCTGAGACTGCTGACTAAAGAAAGCCCAGAGAAAAAACACAGGGGAATAAGCAACGGCCAGAACTGAAGACAAAAACAAAAGCAGAGCAGAAGACAGACAGGCAGGACGAAACAGAAACACAGAGGCCAAGTGCATTCCAGTACTTCAAGTTCCATGCATTCCAGTATTTTTTTTTGCCCAACATGCATTGGTGCCACTGGAATGGCACAATAACACCCAAAACCACCAACTGCCAAAGTGAGACACAATATATTCAACAAGCCCAGTGACTGAGATGCTTTAACCAAGCTAGGAGCTGGGAAACATGAAAAAGACCAACAGAACAACAGACAAGAGTTCC
Source organism: Rhabdalestes septentrionalis (assembly GCA_037832545.1). Classification (NCBI taxonomy): domain Eukaryota; kingdom Metazoa; phylum Chordata; class Actinopteri; order Characiformes; family Alestidae; genus Rhabdalestes; species Rhabdalestes septentrionalis. The sequence continues at coordinate 14,712 of JBBMFX010555039.1, forward strand.
AGAGAGCAAAAAACTATACTCATAAATAGCAGCAGAACAATAAATTAACTAAACGGAAGAACAGGTACTGGGGCACTGAACAGGTGGAAGTTAAAACAGGGACCAGGACAGAACACTGGACCTGAAAGGATGGAACAAACAACTGGACTGGAAACTGGACAAGAGCAGAGCAAACCTGGGACTGTAAAGTAGACACAACCAGTAAAGAGGGTGAGACAGGAACTGAAACATGACTTGATAAAATACACAAAATACAAAAGCTACAACAGAACTGGTACTGTTACTAAGAACTGACTCTGGAGCTGAGGAAACATTATATTCGAAAGAACTGGATGAACAGGGGGAGAAACCTATCAGCAAAGTTCCCAGTCAATTACAGCAAACTCTGGAGTGTGTGCGAGTCCAGAAAAAGAAAGTGAAAAAAGTCCACATGCAAAATGCAGGGGCTAGTTTGGGTCTGTTCTCCTAGTAAGCTCCAGTGTAAGATCCTAGACAGGTCCAGTTTGACAGGCTAGAAGAACTGTGCTCTAGCGCTGTAAAATGATGCAAACATTTATTTTAAAAAACAGCTACTGTAAGTTTGTTGGCTTTCAGTTCTCTGGAACTAGGCACTGATTCTCTTGAGCTCTCCAGGACACTGAGGGGTGCTGTGGTTCCAGGCAGCACATCAGTAGGGCTCTCCAGCAGATGCTTCCCAGTAGGCGGGGCTGAAGAACAGGTGAAGGACAGGTGTGTTTGTGAGAGAACAGACTTGCTGAGTAAATAAAAGCAGGTGAAAATGTTTTAACGGACCCTGAGCTGAGCAGTGAACCCTCAGAAACAGGGGGATATGTACAGATACAGATTCCATTACTTTTATTATGCATATAAAACACCTCTAAAATGTGTGACAGGCAGGTTCTAGCAAGAGGGAAAGTGAAGAAGAGGGTGGTGAAACCAGCTGTGTTTCTTGTTTGATGGTTTGGAGATAAAGAAGAAGAGCTGGAAATGTTCAGATTTGCACTGGGAGGATGGACAGAATCAAGAATGAGGTTAGAAATGACAGGCAGCTCAAGCTGGACATTTTAGAGGGTGAGTGAGGAGAGACTCTGAGTGTGTTGGGAGGAGGATGTTGTGGAGAGACGCTGAGTGGGTTGGGAGGAGGATGTTGTGGAGAGACTCTGAGCTCCAGCCTGTATTCCAATCACAGCCTATTCTCCAAATAATAGACTACTGCAAGCATGGCAAAACTCCTGCAAACGTTGCTATGAGAGGCAGTTCTTGGTGTGTGTGTGTGTGTGTGTGTGTGTGTGTGTGTGTGTGCCCTGGCCACTAGTGGTAAGCAGTGACAAAATTATAGAGTGTGTGGTCAAAATCAGCTGAGAACCTGTCAAGAAAAAACAACCGTGTAGCTACAAAAAAGAGTGTTATGAAACCTTGCAATTCCCATTATTGTTGGTGCACCTGCAAGAAAGTGTCCCTCATTTGGGGCTGAGAAAGTTGGCAACCTTATCTGAGTGTGTTGGGAGGAGGATGTTGAGGAGAGACTCTGAGTGTGTTGGGAGGAGGATGCTGAGGAGAGAATGCGTGTGTTAGGAGGAGGCTGTTGAGGCGAGACTG
>JBBMFX010555462.1:0-16306 GCA_037832545.1 Rhabdalestes septentrionalis
TCTGCAAACTGGAAGTTTAAGCTCTACTTTTCCCTCGCTGAGGTTAAAGGCAAAAATGTTTATGTGATGTGCAACTTCTGCCCAGGAAAAAAGCGTCTCTCTGCATCAGGGATTAGTGTACAATGTTTTATATTTATTTTATAGTTATATTATATTAGATTTTTTTTTAAGTAACGCAGTAATTACTTTGCCTGGTATTTAGTTACTTTTATAATGATGTAACGCAGTTACTATTTGTGAGAAGTAACTAGTAACCATAACTAATTACTTTTTTAAAGGTACCTGCCCAACGCTGATTAAAACACAGATATGTTGCTTGTATTTCAACATATAAAAAAGATTATCAGGTCTGTTTATTAATAGTGATGCCACCAACCCATTATTAAAGCCTCCCCAAACACCCAATCTATAAGTGATTCAAGCTGCTTTGTCACAATTTGACCCTCCCACACCTGGACAATGATCTAATAAGACGACCCACACACCAGTAGTGTCTTTTCTTACCATATTTCGCTTAAAGGCAGTTTGTACATTTCTATTGAGGTTTAAGGTGTTGCAGTTGAAGTTAGTGCCCCCTCGTGGCAGAAACGTGAATTTCACACTACGGCATTAAGAGACACATTTCAGAAATGTAATTGCTACAGTCAACTCAACTCTGCTCTGAAGGTATTAAGAATGCCCTGCCTGTCTTAAAGTTGTATGTAATTTGTACTTGAAACAATGACCACAGTGGACCAAACAGTTGTTAATTTTTAGATCTGATGTAGTTGATTGATGTTCCTACACAAACAGCAAACTGCTGGAAAGGCCAAAACTACAGATAAAATAAAAGTAGGACCAGAAGGACATTAAACATTGTGCTGAACAAAGAATTCATATGTAAAAACAGAGCAGGAAAGAGCAGCAACCATGATGATAAAATGCAAATACAGTTAAACTGCCCAACTGATTAATTGATAAGTTATCTCATGTTCCAGGTAGGTTCCTAGGTACTAGGGGTGTGCAGAGCGGCCGCTGTTCGTATCTGTATTTGTATTTGTTAAAAGAGAAAATTATTCGCATTCTGGGTACAATTTAACTGCAAGCGTGCAAACTCTGTCCGTCCGACCTACATTTGTGACGAAAGTATGGCTTATAACACTCCGCTGAGTGCTTCTGCAACTACAAGTACTTATTATGATTATGTGAAAATCCTGCTGTAAACGGCAGATCAAACAGCACACAACAGTATAGTCAGTTTGAAGCACTGCAGCTTTAGTCTGCCATCTGTGCTTTACAGTAGAATGTGTGTCATCAGTTGCAGAGGGACCTAATGTGCACAGAATATAGTGTAGAACCAACAATGTTGTCTGCTGACACGCTGGTGGGTTCTCTGCCTGCTCAAATGTTAGCTCTACTTGGGTATGAGATAGAATGCGGGTTACCTGCTTCTTCTTAACTTTGGGTTTGGACGGTTCCTTATTTTCAGGGCCACTACGCTCCAGAGGGATATTATAACCAGAGGCCTCATCTAAAGCAGCTTCTTCTGACAGCTGGAAATCAAATCACAGCACAGCAACATGCACAGTTAAACTGGTGAACTCACTGATGAGCCACTTCATACAGGTCTCCATCAGGTCTTGCTACTCAACACGTATGTCTACAGACCCTTTTCAGAACTCTGCTGACTGCTTCCTCCCCTGTCTCTTCATCACTGTCAGGTTGCTGGAAGTCTGTCATAGTGACTGAAAAACACAAACACAGCAATACACTTTCATGGAAAAGTATATGTAAAAAAACAAATCCCCCAGATATGATACACTTTATAAAATATGAAAGTACAATACAGCCCTTATAAATGCACGGAGCATATAAATGCCAATCAGCCTGCCACTGAAACAATATGCAACAGGTTTGTCACAATATCGACATTTTAACTGACAATTAAATCGTTGTAAATGTAATTACCACTGCGTGTGCTGCATGTATAATTAAAATGTTTCAATTTTATAATGTATAAAAAGTGGCCGAATTGACAGATTATCGTCACTTGTATCTTAGCTGTTTAGGAGCCCTCAACTAATGAAAAAGTCAGAAGTTACATAATTTATTGTTTTTGTAAGATTAAAAAATGTTGTTTAGCATATTTGTGCCCAGTAGCACACCCAACTCGCGTTCTGCTTGTTTTGGCATAAAATAAATGTGAAAGCAAACAACTGTGGAAAAAAAGCTCAAATGATTGGTATCAGGCTGTTAATAATTGTGACAGGCCTGACTGGAGGAATCCATCTTACCTCAACTAACACACACTAAAACTAATCAATCCTTTCTTATAAACGGTTTCCTTTAAATGGAATAAGAGAAGGTTATAACATTTCGCTGAGAGTTATTTATGGAAAGGAGTACAGATTTTGGACTTTAGACAGAGACTGGAATGAGCAGAGATGGCCCTAAAATTTTATTGTTCTTTGTTAATTGACAATTGTCAACAATGCAAATGAATGGGGAGCTGGGCCATGCAGAAACTTTAGAGGGCAGGGGCCCAAATAAATAGTTGTTTAGGCAGTACATTTCTTTGCTAATTCTTTTCTGTAATATTTTGTGCTACAGTTATTTAGAATGAATTAACACATTCAACCACAATCTCACATGTATCTTAGCAACACTTCTGTGTGTGTGTGTTTTGGCTGAACCTGAACCACTGCTCCTCTGAACATCTTTGAACCTCACTGGCAGTGCATTTGATTTTGTCAGGTGGACAAAGCATTTCGGACAGAGCTGTTTGTCCCCAGAAACGTGAGATTACCCTTGTCCGGATCTTGTCCTTGCAGCATGGCCAACCTCTTTGCCATCTGAAGAAGCTGCTCCTGGCTGTGCTCCTCATGCTTCAGCTCCTCCATAGCCTCAGCCAGCAGACGACTCTTCTCCTCCTCCATCTGCTTGACTGACAACTGCTCATCATCCAGATTTTCATCTACTGTTCCACTCTCTTGCTTGTTGAGATCATTCAGAGGATCGACCGAGTTCTCAGCGGCTAGGTTTGGGTAAAAAGTTACAAAAATAACTGAATGATGGTTATTTTGCAATTCTTAAACTGAGAATGATAGTCCTGCTCACAGTAGGTGGGATGCTTTATTTTCCTAAAAATTCCAGTAAAACTCCTGAGCCACTGCCCAGTTCCCAGAATGGTTTGCTTGCTTTAACACACACAGCTGAACCCACAAAGAGCTCCGTATTCAGCTTATGAAATCAATCAGGTGTGTAAAAGCAAGGATGGAATTTGATATGCTTGCTCTAAATAAGGCAGTGTAATAAATACCCTCTGGAGACTGTTGGTTGTCAATGGCAACTTCTTCGGTCATCTGCATGAGAAAGTCATTGGCCTTTTCTGTCGGAGTCCGGTTATCAGGTGGCTGGTGAACCTGCACAAAATACCATTCACAGAACATACATACATGTCCCACAGGAAACTAAAGACTTTAAAGGCTTTGGAAATATGGCAATCACACAATATTGCGATACTTTAAATCTTTATATTATTTACTTTTCTGAAATTTGCTAACAATTAAATTGTACCAACAAAATAGTATTCCACCATTTTTAAAAATGACCTAAAAATTACAAGTACAAAATTATATCCACAAAGATGTTTATAAAATAATTATTTGTCTTGCACTTACAGGAGGGGGGGCTTTAGAAGGAGGAGGTCTTCCTTGCAAAGCAGCCAATCTGTCTTCCATCTCTTTAGCTGAAGGTACAGGTTGGTCTAGTGCTTTCAAAGCAGCGAGGCGAGACTCAATCTCCTTTTCAGATGGTATGGACTCTGCATATGATGAAAAATACAAGCAACTCTTGTTTGACACACTTTTTCCTCAAATTTGCGGGTCACCATGAAACACTCTTACTTGGCTTTGTTTCATCCTTTAGCTTCTGGAGTCTTTCTGCAATCATTCTGTCCTCCTTACTTAAACCTCTGGTTGAAATAACAGCTGGTGTGCTGCTCTTTTCATTTCCCTGCCTTGAAGGATAGTTCTGGGTTTGCTTGGCTTCAAAAGTGGCCACACGCCTGCAAAACAAGACAAGATTAACAGTGGGTGATACTGAATACTTCCACAAACTACAAGTGTATCTCTCACAACAGTAATTCAGTGGGATTGGACATAGTATAAATAGGTGGGTCACACACTTCTCTGGGGTGTTTTCAAATGATTGGAGCTGCTAAAACCCTAAGACAAGGGGCAAATATATTATATATTATAAGTTATACCATAAGCCAAATCACTTTGATTTATTAGAGCAGGGGTCCCCAACCAACAGAGCAGGACCAATGCATAGCAAAGGATCATTTGCTACCGGGCCACACCTTTAAAAAATATATATTTTTATTTTATTTACATTACCATTATTTAAAAAATGCAGTTATTGAGTAAAATGTAAAACCTCCTCTTGTCTAAATAATTGTATTTACATTATATTTTTGATATATCTTGCATGAAAATGTCTATGGTGCAAAAAGTTTGGGGACAGCTGTACTAGATGATTCAGGATTTACCTTTCAAAATTCGACATTTCACCAAATGTAACTGATGAGATTGTAATGTTTTTATGTCTTACTTTTTGTAGTTTTCAGGTGGGGACCATCTCGCAGCATCATTCTTTGCTCCACCACTGCTAGAAACAAAAGGCCATCTCATTAATATAATATTGTTGATATTTTAATCAATGCTTTAAAAGTTGTGAGCACAACTTTATTCAACATAATTAGAAACAAGAACATACATCTAAAATGTTTAAAAATAAGCTGTGCAGTAATCTGAAATTATGACAACAATAGTGGTCACAGACTGTAACTGACCTAAATCTTTCTTTTTGTGAATTTTGTGCATTCAATTAGCTGGTGTTCTAAAAATACCAAGGAATTTATAAACACTGTGTGTCTGAGTGTTTAGGAATTATCGTGGGTTTAAATCTCAGGACTGCTGGTGGCACCACTGATGTATCCCTGAGCTAGTTATCCTCCCTGCACACTGCTCACTGAATGCAGTGTTCCTGCTTCTTGGGTGAATGGGTTAAACGCAGATAAAGAAATTCAGACTCTGTGATGTGGCGTATCATCAGATGAGTGCATCCTAACTCAGACTACGCAGGAGAGGAGTGAACACCTTGTGAGGTTCCCATGGCACTGCCTGCAGACCTTCTGCTGAGTGTCGCCAAAGCGTGGCACCAGAGCACTGTAGGCCAGGCAGCCAGAACAGAAGGAGTGCCCACAGTTTTTGCAGCCCAACTGCAACACAAATAATTTGTATTTCACAAATACATAACACATATTTTTGCACAAGTACATAAGTATTATTACACCATTAACCGACACATCTTCAAAAAAAACCTACCTCTTTTTTGAAGAGCGTGAACTTTGAAGCACATCCATAACACCTATTATTCATAATGAGCCTCTCACAGTTTCTAACCCAACTTGACACTGGAGTCAACAGACGATAAAAATGGCAGCATTTCAAGAAGAACAAGGAGAACAGCTCTGAAGACACGAACTGTACATGTTAAGAAACACGCTCCGTTTCTTTTGTAAATTCATCTTTTAGCGTCAGACGAAGACAAGTCTACAGTCAGTCCTCTTGAGTTAAGGAAGGAAAACACAGGAAAGGAACACGGTATATGTAGTCCACTTCTTAGAAATAACAGGTAACAGGAGATTCTGAAATCACCTGAAACACCCTAGTCTTTTTTTTAAATGTTAACAGTAAATAATTATATTACTGTACGTGCTTTTATGCTCATGAGCAACAAAACAGATAAGTGGAAACTGCAAATGATGTTGACTTTTATACTACATTTCCCAGTAGGCTTTGTGAACAGCACGCTGTCAGCGACAAGTTTAAAATATAAAAATAAAAGTATTTAAAAATAATTATAATTTGAATTAATTAGAGGGAATAAAATTGTTTACATGTAATGAATAAGAAAAATATACAAATTAAATAAATCTTTTTTTTTTAGTAGATTCTCTCTGACAGGCAAGATTGGGTCACGTGCACATGATTGACCAATCATTGTGTTCTTAGTCTCCACCCAGTTTTCGTTCAAATACTTTGAGCTCGAAGCCAAACGGTCGCCGAGAGCTGAGAACGACACGAAAATAGAAAATTTATTCTTGGATATTCATATTTTAAGCACGATAGACAGACTTGAAACGGAGGAGAGAACAGAGAGCAGGGGTCCCGAAGAAGCGACGTGAGTTAACTTAAGAATTGTTATTTTTATTTTATTTTAAGCAAACGAATCCGCTGATTTATATGTTAGTTTCATCAGGTTGTTTATACAGTTAAATACATTGGCAAAACTTAGTTGACTTCTGCCAGTGTCGCGCAGATTCTTTGTTTGCTTCCTTACTGTTGCTTCCTTACTGTTGCTTCCTTACTGTTCATACTGCGCTGAAGCTAACCTAGTTCACCCATTAGGTAACTGACTTGCGCTTCATTTCAACTCAGGTTCTGAAACCACATGTATTCGTAGTGGTATACTGTAATGTGTGGCGACACATTTGTTGCCTCTTGAACGGAAGAATGGGTGGCTACATTCTATGGATAAAAGGACTGGGACACCCCTCTTATTGAATTAGGGTGGGCCACTTACCTCCAGTTAAGGGCAATCTGGTTCCAAGACATTTTGGACAAAGTCATGCTTCCAAATTAGTGGGGGGATAACCTAGTCATTTCTAGCATGGCTGTACCCCAGTGCACAAACAAGGTCCATACAGATATGGTTGCATGAACTCTATTTTAAAGTTATATATTTTAATGCAATTCAAATATGTCTCTGTTGCTGTAATGGTCAGGCGTCCCAATACATTTGCTCATGTAGTGTTTGTAAAACTGCTGCATGACTAGCATTTTTTGCTTACTAGCTGCGCAATAAACTGCTAATTAATAGTTCACCACGATCTTATCTTTGCAGTATAGATCACTGAATTCTGCACAATGCAACTAAGCCTCAAAACGAATCACTTTATTGTGTGCAGCATCCTTGCCAATCACATGAATTTGGTTGGGTTTTGGGTGTTCATGTGCTTTAAAAAGATTTATAATTCATAGATAATGATCAACAAATAAATAATTTAGGTTTATTCATATTGCAAGAAGAGATCGACTTCTATGGGTTTTTCTAAAGCTGATGATGATATTTAGAAGTCAGCACCAGCCAGTGGCTGATATATGCTGCCAATAATTAGATATTTCCCCTCCTGTTTGTGTAGTAAAATATCACACTAATGATAACAAAGGAAACATGAAATTTCTCAACAGTTATTAAGACTAAACATAAGTAAAACTAAATGTCTAAACAATATATAATATTTGAATGTGTAATTTGTAAACAGAACGAATAATTTGTCAACATGGGACAATTGTAAACAATACAAAAAGATGAGTGCAAATAATTTTTTGTTTTAAAATCTTAATCCAGCCCCTAGTTCTTGGTATTCCCAGTTTAGGAGCTGCAGGTTGCTGTGCAGGAAACACAAATGTTCAGCATTTTCTCCTGTGAGCCGACTCCTCTTCTTATCATGGATAATCCCAATCTCACTAAATACACTGTCACTGGGAACAGAGGAGGAGCGAGGACAGGGAAAGTGGTGCACGACAGTGTTGGTGGGATTTGTTCTGTTTCCATCATTCCGGTGGCTGACAATCTTTCAATCAGTGGCTCATGGAGGTAGTGATTCAGATGCTCAGAGATGTGATGCTCGTTAGAAGGACTTCCATGAGCCCCCACAATGTTTGCATTCATTTGTTCAACAAGACTAGAGGGCACTGGTAATCCCCCTCCTTCCTCCATCCTTCTCTGTTTTGATTTTGTTCCTTGACCCCTATACTGAGGATCCATCAGTGCTTTTATTTCTATCAATTCTTACCATTATGCCTTCCAGAATGGCTGTGTGGTGGTGCTTCGCAGTTTTGAGCATATACCTGGGCTCCAGTGCACCCACCAGCCAACAAATCCCAACATCTGAAAAAAATCTGTAAATGGCTGGTTGTCTGTGGCTATCATTTATGTAAATAAAGTATGGATTTTTTATTTATTTATTTTTTTTTAACCTGTGATCAGATTTCTGCCATTTTTGTTGAGCATCAAATGTTTCTGCTACAGTGGGCTGTGATATATTGGCTGTAGAAGCAGCTGCTTCTTTTTTTTCTGTGATGGAAAGGTAAGTCTGGTGGTGATGGCATTTAAGGTGACTCCACAAATTTGTGGTATTTTTCTTTTTTCTGTCTTTACCTCCCAGGCTCACCAGATTGTGGCATATATTACACCTGGCCTTTCCACGTGTTGGCTCCATAAAATGGTGCCACACGGGATTCGATTTTTTTGACATTCTGAAATAGAAGGGGAAAAATACAAGCTGGAATTGTTAGTATATTGCCTTCATCTTCAGTTCATTCTTTAATTCCAGTAATCCATGCACATTACAACAATTTGAAACAAAATAACGCTAGTAACTGAATGTAGGATGGATAGTGTATAAGAACTTTCACAAACATGATGTTTGTTGTTAACACACAGACAGCTTGCAGATTTTACACAATCTGGTGATGGCAAATAATAAAATAAAGTAATGTTTCTGTATTATAGAGCCTTGTATTGCAAGGACAATGTAGCACAGTGCTGAAATTAGCTCCTTTTTCACAGCTTCTCATTCAAAATTTTCGCCTAGAAGCGAAATGGTGACTTTGCAGTCTGGAGAGCAGTATTTCAGCATCGTTTAAATGAAGACCTCTGACAAGCTGCATAGAAGTACCTTTGTCAGCATGGGAAGAACCACACTTTCCAACATTATTAGTTTACTGTTGAGAGCAGCTGTGTGTCGTGTCTTCGAGCACTCCGGCTGTGACTCTGAGCACAGTGCTAAATCATGCGGAGCATCACACATGCATACATAGCATACATAGCATACATAGCATACATACATACATACATACGAATTTAAATAAAAGAATTTAAACAAATACTATTTTGTAGAATTATAAGTATGTTTTGGCCTAAGCAACTATATTTTTGCTTTTGTGAAAGATGTTAAATCAAGGGGTTATTAATTATGACAACACAGAATTAGTTAATGATGTTTTTGATGGTTTATATGGTAGCCCACTGCTTCACTTGGTGAATGTGTTAAATGCAGTTTCACATTATTCACAGTGTGTGCCGTGCTGTGGGCTGTTCACACATGACCATAAGGGCCACTTAATTTTTTACCACCGCTCACAAATTTGGTGCATCCCTCTTTATTTTGCTACATTCACTTTAAATGGCCACAAAGCATAGTAATGTGAGACTCTGTCACTGGCCATAGGAAGAGCTGTCAAAGTCTAATTTAGCTCAAGTTCCCTGGCTGGGAGCAGGAAATGTGCTCCACATTTGAAAGTATAATTTGAAGCTGTGACTGGCATTTTATGCTGACATTTCTTTAAGCACTGTAGGTTTGGTGTGCAGACCAGATAACCTAATTGTATTTTTGGAATCTGTCATTGAATTATAGGCATGTTTGTGTCACTAACTAGTTTTTCACCTGCCCTGTTATGATTCCTTCAGCCAGTCTGGCTAGTATATTTGGTCTTTTTTAGGAAAGTGCTGTAAAACCCATAAGAGTTCGGTATGTCTCTTTCCTAGCAGGTCTCTGGTAAAGCAGTGTGCTGCCATCAGCCTACAATGGCGGAGTGTGAGGCACAGTGGGAGCTGTGTAAAGAGAACATACAGCCGCTGAGACGCGGCCGAGATGTCTCTGCTCTGCGCCAAGCACTGCAGCAGCAAGAGGGATCCAACACTGCTCTTAACCAGCAAAAACAGTGAGTGAATATGCTCTACTCAATCTATGTTATGATGCACAGTTCTCCCCTTGAGAACATTTATTTGATGGTGTTTTTGCATCCACAGGGCATATGAGACAGAGCTGCGTGTGTATGATGGCGATGACCCTCTTGATGTCTGGGACAGGTGAGAGTAGACTTGTTGAATCGTAAGGATCCACCATTCCATTCTGATACTCATACCTGATTCTCAAATATTTGCTTTTACCATGTTACTCTCTAATCTCCCAAATTGATAGCTTCCTGATATTTAAATTTTTCCATTTTTTAGAAAAGACAGTGTTCTGTGACACATGAAACATACTAAGATTCAATTAAGGATATTTATTTAAGGGTAACTGAAGTTATCTTTCAAAAGTTCTCCACATTTTGACATTTAGACAAGTGTTTTGCATTCCAATCCACCATAACACTGAAAACCGGCTGCCTAAAATTGTCCTCCTTGTGCCATTGAAAAACCTTTGACCCATCAAGCCCTCTGAAGCTGTGCTATGGTATCTGGCATCAAGGTATTAGCAGATCTTTTTGCATTTATATGGCATTCGGTTCTTGATTCTTATAATGTGTTATATATGCCAACATAACCAACACAAGTTATTTTTGTTTGTTGCAGAAGTTTTATTTGACCTACTTGTCATTTAGCATGTTTAAAATAAAAATGTACATATGATAGTTCTGGTTTTAACTGTATTTATTTATTTTCACTTCAAAGCATTAAAAAAAGTCACAACTTAGTTATACAGATATTAAATTTGAGGACTGCCATGGCAGCTCTCCAGCAGGGGACTAAAAATACTCTGCAAATATGGTCCTGACTTGATTTGCCTCTTGTGTGCTGCAAGTACCTGGAACAGTTACTCAGGCAGTCTACCACAGGAGGACTGTTAAAACAAGAATGAGCAATGTGACAGAGTTCATTATCCTACTTAGAGGCTACTGTTGTCATGGTATAATGTTGCCATGAAAGGCTGTACTTTGCCTGCAACAATGTTGAAATGGGTGATGCATGTCCAAGTAACTCCTTCACAAATGCAAAGACCCAAGCAGAAATTTACCCACACTGTCTCAGGCGACTTGGCATCAGGATGGACCATGGGAAGAGGCCGTCACTTCCTCAGATAAGTGACGTGTGTGCACTTGGCCCTCCACTGGGTGTAAAAGGAAACATGGTTTATTAGACCAGGGCACCTTTAACCAGGGTCCTGCTCTGATGCTGATGTGCCACTTGTAGACACTTTTGGATGTGGACAAGAATCGGCATGGGTCATACGATGCATGCTGCCATGCACTGTGGTGTTCCATCTTTTTTTTTTTAACAGCTCTTGTCTGTTTAGCAGTTTGTGCTAGAGTAGCTCTTCTGTGAGATTGGACCAGACATGCTAGCCTTCGTTCCTTTTGTGCATCAGTAGTGTTTGCCCATAATGCTGTCATTGGTTCACCGGTTGTCATTTATTGGGCCTCATTTTGTAGGTTTTATCCACTGCATAATTTGCACACCCCTAAAAGTCATGCTGTTTTGGAGGTGCTCTGACCCAGGCATCTACAATCACAATAGGACCCTGACGCACATGCTTTAAAGACACCAAATTTCAGAACTGACTCTTCACTTGCTGCTTAATGTCCCAGCCCTTGACAGATGCCATTGTAATGAGATGTTCAGGGTTGTTTATATCACCTGTCAGTGGTTTTAGTGTCTGATCAGGATAAATTACACACTGCTTGTAACACAGTTTGAGATGCATTAAAGAACCTATTTTTGTAAGTTAGCAGTGGTGTATTACTCTTATTATCCTTCATTTTTATAACCGTTTAACAACAGTTGTAAATTAAAAAAATATTTGATTTCACAGCTTCACCATCTTCTCAAGATCATCTCTCAAAAGCTCCATGTGTTTGTCTGATGGCCACAGATGTAAGCACTGGTCTGTGGTGAATAATATTAATTCACATACTCAGTGGTATCTGATAAAGACATTATTCAACAAATAATCTAACAATTGTCCACTTAACACTGACGTTTTCGATCAATAATCCAAAAATGTTTGGACTGCAGAGTTTTTTCCTCATTTCGTTTTATCACTAGCTGATATTGCTAAAAACAATATTTTACAGGTTCCCTGATTTTTTCCCCCAAAATGGCTGTATGTAAGAGTGAAGCTGTCTTTAATAGTTCAAAGTAAGTCATACTGTGCCCTGAACCACAAGCGCAAATCTGCATCCCCCTTACGAAAGACTGTTAAAGACTTTTTAGAGATGTATATTAGGTGAACAAGTTGGGTGACTTCTATGTTATTTAGAGGCATTAGCCCTGTAGCTCCAGTGCTGAACTAAATTGGACCCTACATTCTTGGCTGATCAGTTACATTGTGGTTAAATGTAAAACTGTAAATATAATCTTGTAATCTTTTTGTGGAACCATTCCTTTAATGCCACAGATTCCCAGGCTGAAACGGCAAAGTTGTCTAATAAAGCTGACCGATGGAGGCTTTAAGGGATAGAGCACAATAGGTTTGGGGGGCTTCCCAGTCTAAAAGCTATTATCACCTCAGGGAACTGGATGTTCTCTTCCATATATTTCTTTAATATACACACTCTTGATGATAACTTTGCCTTGGACTGCACCTGACTACACAACAGGACAGGACAGGACAGGACAGCTGAGGGATTCGTGGCTCTGTTGACTAAATGGCAGTGTGCTTTTGTCTTTTTAGTAGTGGAAACTTCACTTAAACTAGTGTTTGCTCCAGGTAAGCTGTATCAGTCTGCATCACCCATGGGGTTACTTCCTGGTATCGCATATCTGTGTTTATGTAGAGACAACACAGACCAACTTTGATATTAGTGCAGCACTAGTTTTCTGCATCATCTTTTCTCTTCTAACATTAAAAAAAAATCTTTTGCCAGGTACATAAAATGGACCGAACAGAACTATCCACAGGGTGGAAAAGAGAGCAGCTTGAGTGCCCTTCTGGAAAGAGCAGTTATGAAATTTACAGAAGAAAAAAAGTATCACAATGATGCCCGTTATGTTGATTTATGGATCAAATTTGTAAGTAATGCTGTATCTCCCCCACCTTGGTGTTAATTTCATATTTGAACTTTTATTATATGGGTACATCTAAAATTGTAGCTTCTTAATATCCATGAAGGCCTGAATCTCTTTATAATATTGGGATCATTGATTCCATGAAAAATCTCTGTGTGCTACTGTATTCATTACTTGTTATTAACCACCAGGCTGAAGGTTGCACTGACCCTTTAGATGTCTACCGGTACATGCAAGCTCAGGGTATAGGGACAATGCAGGCATCATTCTACATTGCATGGTCTGAAGAGTATGAGCAAAGGGGAAACCTGAGAATGGCTGACAGTGTATTTCAAGATGGTTTAAAGTGTGGAGCGGAACCTCTAGATAAACTCCATCAATTTCACAAGTAAGGAATTTTTATCTTTAGTTTTTAATGAGATCTGATTTTTTTGCTGTAAGATTTTATGGATTTTTCATGGGTAATGTTGATTATCAATATAATCTAAAATTGGAACACACTACATCGAAATCAAAACTGCCTTATAAGTGCCATGATTTAAATGTGTCTGCTCACAGGGCTTTGCAGGCACGTGTTTGCAGGCAGATGATGACGGCAATAACTGATCAGGAGAAAGAAGCTGATGAGCCTACAGAGCCTCAGAGGGTTTCGTTGGTGGAGCTTAAAGCCAGGGGAAAGAAAAAAGCAATTGTTCCAGTTAATAGGGCGACATCCTCTGTTGGCTGTAAGTATCGCTTAAAAAAAACAAACAAACAAACAAACAAAAAACTGTATATCTTTTAACTGTCTTATTTATTTGGTACAGATACACGAGGTCTGCAGTTCACACAACCTCTTGCGCCCGTCAAGAACAGTCGACTCCTGGTATTTGATGAAAATATGGAACATTTTGATCCCCAGGACCCCAAACTAGAAATGTGGATGGCTCCTCCATCTGCTAAGGCCAAGGAGAATGAACAGAAACCTGATAAATGGACCAATGCTAAGGTCCGAGTCACATGTTGTATCTGTTTCTACAAAGCATTGTACTTTGTCAGCTTTTGATATGTATATATGAACTGTACAGTTTGCTATAACAAGAAACAAGCCAAACATAAGCTACTGCAGTGTTATTAATGGCAAATATATGATCAGAGTTTTGTTCATGTCTTGATGTTAACTAATCTATTATTAATGATTTCTCTTTACCAGTTACCCCAGAAGTCCAGGTTTGGACATTCTGTATTGCCTCCACCACCGAAGCCAAATTTCCAACCTTTTGTTGAAGAAAGTGATGAGCCTCCTGTAGTGTGAGTGCATTCTGAGTTCTGCTTACAATTAGGCCCTGAATCTTTTGCTTTTCAGTGTGCATGTTAGCACTGAATTATTCATTTCTGGCTTAAATCCACTATTGCTTTATAGAACACTGCTTTTCCTGAGGGTATTTTAGTGGGCATGTTTAAACAGGCTAACATTCTTTGTAATAAAAATATCCTTGAAGAACACAGCCTTAATTTTTTTGTGGATTTGATTTCAAAGTGATCCATATTTGTTGGTGAATGTCCTTTTTATTGTTGCAATCCCTTGGATCTCTACTTACTCTACTTTACAGCAGAAATAAAAAATCCAAACTTTTAATGTGACAGTTCTGATGGAACATTGACTCTTACAGACCAACAATTTTTTTTTGTGTGTCATGTTCTCCCTCAGAACTCCATGCAAGATCAACCCAGTGGTGAACACTGTGCTGTCAGCGAGGAAGCCACAGCGTGAGGAGCAAACTCCATTAAAGAGGTTACAGGAGAGGCAGCAGCATATGCAGCTCCAGCAGGAGGGCGAGAGCAAAACTGGAGAGAAAAGCATGTACTGCAAGGAGCTGCTCTTCAGCGGCATCACAGAGTTCTCTTTCGAAGAGCTGCGTGCTGAACGGTACCGCCAAAAATGTAGCCAGAGACTGGAAGCAGGCAGCAGTGGTGAAAGCTCAAGAGCAGACACAGGCAAGTTAAAAACAAATGACTAGACAAAGGGCTGAAAATGGAACAGAGCGCCTTAGTACTGCCAGCTCCCTTTGCTGCATGTGTTAGTTTTATCGCTGCAACATCCTACTAAACAGCTAATCACTAGACCCTTACTGGTTCAAGTCTTGGAGCAGAGAAACCACATACATTGCCTCCAGAGATAAGTTTGAGAACCACAGTTTTGAAGGACCTACACTTGGAATTTACCTGTAAAGTATATGCATGTTTGTCTTGTGGTTGTGTTTAGAGAAATGCAGTTATCTTTGAGTCTGGTTCCACTATGTTTACTCCAGTATTAGTTTTCAGCCTGTTGCTCTCTGCAGTTTAGAACTTGTTCGCACGCTGTGCTACGCACTGAGGATATTGCTGGAAATACACCAGATAAACTCTATCTGAGGAGAAAATGTATTAATTCGAAGCACGTGTATAATAGGTACAGGTGTTGTAGCAGAGGCTCATTGACTTCTATTATAAAGGTGTTTTACGCTAACAGGATTTCTGTTCATTTACTAAGGACAGGAAAATTATTTTTCATGGTGCAGTAGAGTTGCAACAGATGGCAAATAACAGGAATATTCTGGAGTATCCATAATGTCTTTACACAAAATACTGCTGCCTGATTGACAATGACTCGTGTAGGATTATATTTGTATGCTTGTACCTATATCTGCTTTTGTAAATATTTTTTCATTGCTTAGAACACTGCTTTAAGACAAAAGGCAGCTGTTAGGGGGAAAATATAACACTGTTGCATTTTCTTTTGTAGCATCACATATTTCTTTTTTACTGTTGTAATGGCAATTATGTTAAGAGAAAGTGATGACTGTAATTTTTTAATTTTTTTTATTTAATCCAGGATGGTCAAACATAGCAAGAACCCATGCAATGCAATAAACAAAAACAGGTTTTTGAGGGAATGAGTGTGCTTGAAATTCACAAAACACTTTTTGTCAGGTTTCAAATGATGTGAACCAATTAGACTTTTACTTATGTTCTTAAAATTTTCATACCTCCTTAAGCAGATCCACGGTACACATTTGGCTCTTTGCTTTGAGGAACAACGGTGCTTTCATCAGACCTTCACAGTTTACATTAATTGTTTGCATGGCGTAAGCTCAGCCTTGGTGGCTTATCTTGGACTATTAACTACCTAGTTACGTGTTTCTTTTTTTGCATATAAAGATCTAAAACTTGTGTTTTACCACTTTAGTAAAATCTCTTGCTTAGGTGAATTATTGTGAATTGTGAACGTAGGGCTTAGAGCAGGCATCACCAAATGGCGGACCGCGGTCCGGATCTGGGCCGAGTGAATGTTCTGTCCGGACCCTTGACCAGTCTGGTAAATTCACGAGATTGAGTCATTTTCATGGAACATTTTTTTGGACGGTCGTGGCTGTTGACAGCG
>JBBMFX010555678.1:0-16304 GCA_037832545.1 Rhabdalestes septentrionalis
TGTGTGTGTGTGAGTGTGAGTGTGAGTGTGAGAGAGAGAGAGAGAGAGAGAGAGATCGAGAGGTGGGGGCACTTGATCTGTGCACTTATGTATCTTGGCAATATCAGTTTAATGCAAACTACCCTTTACCCTGAGCCAAGTGTGCAATACCAGTAACCTGTATTACCTACAATATGTGTTTGATCTTTGCATAAAAGTCCATTCTGTTGTTTCGTACATACAACCCAGGAGGATTTGACCCCTCCATTTTTGACCTAGAATTACAATGAGGATTGGACATGGAGAAAAATGAGGATGGTGCTACATTAATCATTAACAAACAATCTGTTCCTGTTGTGACCGAGGGCACTGTGGTGAAACATGCTCAGAGGCATTAACCAGTCATCGCCTCTGTTCCTGTTCGGCCTCTGCAAACTCACACTTACTTTCACATTAACAATGATTAGGGGAACACACTCTCTTTTGAATGTTTCAAATAAATTGGCACTGTCCAACCAGAACCTTCAAAACCTCTCCAAGAAAGAAACTTCAGAGGAGAAGCAAACATTTTTCTGTACTAATCCAAGATTCTGAAGGAAGATGTTTTTTTGTTTTTTTTAAGTTAATTTTGGACAGTTTTGGTTGTAAAATTATGACCGCAGGGGATGTTTTCAAATAATAAAAAAAAGCAAGTTTTTGTTCTGCTGGATGCAATAATAGATTCTATTAGACTTTAGATTCTGTTAGACAACACGTTAACGTGATAATGGGACCACATTTTCAGTAGGTTTGAACGTGTTAATTGATACTAAGGCGGCCTATTTGAAATAAGTTCCTATTTGTGTACAATTCAGTCTCAGCCTTGTTGTTGTCTGCAATCCTCTGTCTGCTACTGAACGTATAGACAAATAAACCGCTCCCATTATTTGCCATTTGAATCGTCCATTGCAGGCTCCCCCACCCAATCAGTGGTTTCGATATTGGCTTTGCCGAAACAAACAGAACCATAGATTTGCTCTTCTTAATGGAATTCTTCACATGCAGATCATAAAGTTCTCTACTCTGGCTCAAGTCTCTGCACGTATCAGCCTCTGATGTGCCATCCGTCATTTTACAGTGAAGAGAAGCAGCATGTGTTTTCTGTTCTGATATGCGTAGGTGGGCTGTCTGAGATTTGCATGTGTGACAATGTCCGTTAGTGTTTGACTCTGAAATCCTATCATTGCAAAATTGGTGGAAAAAGTAAACAGCTTAGCTAGGGGTCATGTCGTTTAAATCTTTCTTTTTTGTAGCCCCTACAATAAAGGCAAGTCTCATTGTAGATTGGAAGCATGAAAGTGTAGATGCATTCACATTTGTTCCCAGATGTCCTTAAAAAGGTTTATACTAATCATCCATCCCTGGATGATTAAATGTTAGTTGGCCTTAGTTACATGTTTAGACTTCAGATAAGCCAGTGTGAAATTACACCGGCTTATATTTTATAAGTTTTGATCTAGTCGTAATGTCTATCTGTATAAATATAAGCCCCGTCTTTCTGAAGAATACTAGAAGATTTAAAGTGAAATAAAATGGTGCCAAGGCTAGATTGTATTCAAGAGTCTAGCCATGAACAATTGAATGATAAATTAAACGGAGGTGGGTTCTTCATTTAACTTATGCACTCATTTGATTTAAAATTTTATTACAAATTTGAAAGAATCTGTGCTAACACAATATGCTACTAAACTGAGCTAAAGTATCAATCTGGGTATTCACGAATCGGCCAGGACATATATAACTTATATGGTTGAAACAATTATTATTTCATAACCGTGACAGCCATCAAGAGGTGGGACACTGAATGGTCAGTCTTTGAAGATGATAAGTTAAAAGCAGGTAAAAATCAGCAAGTGTATGGATCTGAGAGATCAGCTGCTGCTGAGGACAGGGTCTCAGGTCCTGAGGTGTTCTTGATGTGCAGTAGCCAGTGTTCAGTGGACAGTTAGTTATGGACGCTAACTGATGAATTTGGGAATGTGTCTTAACCTAAAGAACAGCCACTGTAGCATAATTTGGTAAAATTGGCTATGATAGAAATGTGTCAGAACACAGTGCTGCTTTCTGCGTATTGGGCTGAAGTGCCTGAAATGGGCATGTTAGCATCAGAGCTGAACCAGAGCTGGACAGTCTCATTCCAATATGGTTACACAATGTACATTATACAGTCATTTGTGTTGCAATTTGAAAGATACACCCAATATCTACAGGTAATCAAAGTTCCTAACAAAAGCTTTTATTAGCATTAATGAAAGAGAGAAACTCCACACAAACCACATCTCATGAATGCATGCATGTGTCTAGTTACACTTTTCGTGAAGTCAAATTAAACTTTGGCTGTCAAATGTTTTTATACAATAATCAAGTAATCAAAAATAATTGAAGTACTCAAGAACTAATATGACTGGTGGTGGTTTCCGTATGCAACATGCACCTGAAATATTTCCTTCATCTATTTTATTGGCTTTTCTTGAATATAGGTTAAGTGTTTAAAAAAAAAAACACACAAGTAGGTGCAACCGTGTTGACAATTTTTATTATATTTTAAGTTAAAAACGTGCCGTGTGATCATGGCCAAGAATAGGATTGCTTTCAAGAACTGTTTCGGATGTAAAATAGGATAGCAGGATAAAAGCTGGTACTCATATCTACTGTTTACTCCGTTTACTCTGACTGCTGTATCTGTATGACAAAAATTTTTGTTTTGACGTGTAATATAACAATATACTACAAGATGCGAAAGCTTATGTACAAGCTTCATCAAAATAACCCGCTTGCCTGTATCACAGTAGCACAGATTTGCACCTTTTGAGCAATTAGTTTGGAAATAACTTGTGTCCGAACCCTCCCAGCACCTTTTTTTTTGTCTTTATATAGTTCTGTCTTATTTGCTGGACGCTCATTTCAAACTTCTCAGTCCAGCTTGGTGCTGTGCAGGTCTTGGTCTGGAGCGCTTGGGGTCTTCACTCTGTTGAAGAATTAAATGTTGTGACAATTTCTCCTAATTCTGTTCTGCTGAGGTTCTCCGGTGTAACTGGATGTTTTCTCGCTCTCCAGAATGTCTTCAGCTTACGGCCCAACCTGATGAGTTTTCGACAGTGACCTTGTCTACCTCCCTCTCCTTGAGTGAGTGTGGTGTGTGTCCAGTCAATGGTCAAGGTGTTGAAGACTGTGCTACCTCTCAGAAGATTGAGCCCAGCCAAAATGTCACGGTGCACCTTAACTGCACAGAACCTGAAAAGTCCGTCTCCGTCCTGATCGAGAGTAGAATTGGTGAGAACATCCCAGATTTAACATTTATGTAAGATCGAGGCTAGAGCTGAATCATATTGAAATCACAATCTAAAAGATATCTAAAATATCTTGCATTTTTCAACATTGTATTGAAGTTTGAATTGGGAAGATGTTACAGTGGTTGTTTGACAGCATTTAAGAATCATCTAGAGAAAAACACCTGGAAATAGAACATTTACACCATGCATGTCTGTATGTTGCAATTTGACATTTTGTCCAAATCATTCAGCCCCATGTGCATTTTTGCCATAGTTGCATGAAATGAACATAAAATGTTCTAGAAGCTGTTGTTGCTATTGTGGCACGATGGAGTCTTCTCAATGCAAATAGCAAAAACTGCATATTGTCCCAGGACTGCATGATATGGTCAGCATTTCCTGAAAGGTTCCTGCTTTTTCTAGAGGTCTATAAAAATAGATAAATGTTCATATTTATTTTATAGACATGCCCACAGATGCTATAAATATGTATTTATTCCCAAAAAATGCTGCTTCGTGCATTACAGCCACTTCATATTTGTCATTGTGAAACCTAATCTGCTCCCCAATCACATTTGTGAATGATGTACTTTGACTTACTGCCCACAGAATGTACCAAAGCTGTGTGCACACCTGAACAAGGCAATGTGCCTGACTCCTTCCTCTCAAGATTCAACAGAAGGTTTGTTTGGACGCTGGAGGCTCCTGCAGAAACTAAATTGGTTGTGGATTTTCCTGGAGAAGGCCTGATGAAGGTTGCTGAAGGAGAAAGCTGTTCAGATGGATACAGTTACACTGTGGCCGCCACTGGATCTGGTGGCGTTACCCAAATTCAGAAATTCTGCAGGAACGGCTCTGTGGCACATTTAGAGCTACTTAATCAGGCCACCGTGACTCTGCTTGTCTCGCAGCAAGAGAATCTTGCCCCTAGCCAATTCACAGTAAAGCCAACCCTCCAGAAAAGTATGTTCCACTATTCTTTTTTCTGCTTTGCCCTATTGTTGTTCTTGTTTGTCTTTATCCTCTTCAGAAAGCACATTGCTCCATTAAATGCAAATTTCTCACTTGTGGGACTAATAAAGGTTTATCTTACATTCCCTGTTTGATTTTTTTCTCTCTCTAGAGGCTCGTACAGTAAGTATAACCCCTGAAATGGGCACCAAGGTGAAAATCAGCAGGAAGCCTGAGGGCCCCATTTGTACTGTATGTGTTGGAGAAGGCCCCTCTCAGACCTGTGGTTCAACACAGACCCTCAGTGAAGTTCAGACCACAACGGTGTCCTTCAGCTGTCCTAAACCTCAGGATGTCTTCGCTGTTCAGGTCAATAGAGATCTGGGTAAGCAGTGATAAAATGTCTTGCTTTTCATTAATTAAGGCTTGTTAATTACAACGGCCATTGTACGTTATTTGTTTAACGCTTGTTAACACACAATTTTCTTAGTACAATGCTGTTTCACTGTAACCTCTTTGGGAAATAATCTAATCCAACCTGTCTTGCTTGACTGTATCTACTTGTATAACACTGAGGAGGAAAAAAAATCTTTTTGGGAGAATTTCCAGTTGGGCTTTATTTTTTCATATTTTTGTTCTTACATTTTGAGGGTCCCATGAGTTTTAGTAATTGAGGACATTGTAAACATTTTTAAAAGTAATACCACATATTTGTTTGGCAGTTGGCTTAGGTTGCTCAGTGAGAACTGCAAACAAATAGTTACTATCTACTGGCCTAAAAGAGGTTATTTTATGTCCTCCATTATTATCAGGTAATTAAAAATTACTGCAAGTGTTGTTCTGTTCTCTTTAGATAAATATAATTTATTCCTTGCAGATTGTACGAAGGGATGCAGTTCTGATACCATACATACAGAATTTTCCTTCTTCAGTGACTTCAACAGGACCTTTATATGGGACCTAAAAGTGTCACCCACAATTAACTTCCAGCTGGATTTCCCAGCATCAGGAATGCGACAGATTCCATCAACTGATCAATGCCCTGACAAACACACCTACTCCGTCTTAATGTACTCTCGAAGGACTGTTAGCGTCGGGACATTCTGTCAAAATGGGCCCATCAGTCGCATGCAGGTTATTTATAAAGGTCGTGTTACTCTGGAGGTTGCCGGAGGGACACCGCTAAACGCATCTGACTTCAAATACTCAGAGACTAGTGGTAAGAAATTGTTTTTGAATCAAAAGGCAAACAGTAGATCGGGTGGATGTACTTGGGTGCTGTTGTGGAGTAGCCACAATGTTCTCTAAAAAACACACTGTACTTAAAATGTGATTAACTTTACCACTGAAAATATACCAAAACCATTCATTTGAATTAAGTGGCCATTAATATGTGAAACAGACCCCTGAATTTGACATTAAATTAAGATTTAAGGCATTAATTCAGGAAGTTCTATTATGTAAGGGGCGAATTTGAAAGTGGGAATTCATGAGTTTGTCTTTATTGGCCTGTAACGCTTGCACAGTTTTGGACGCAACGAAGCCTATGATTTGTTAGGCCTCTAGCATGATTATGCAGAACCATCAGCCTAGTAGCAACACTAATTATCAGGAGATGCAGCAGTCGAGAGCACACAAATACATTACTTTTTTATATTTTAACAAATGTATAAATAACCCATTATTATTTTTGATGATACACTCCTGATACCGGCTCTTTTTTTTTGCATAAATCACAAACCATGATTTTTTTTTTTTCCTCCCTCCCTGAAGGCAGCCAATTTTTTTTTCATAGGGTGCAGACTCAACAAAGTTTTTTAAACAGTTGTTTAAATAATTGATAATGACTGCCATGTCTTTTTGTAGGTTCAGCACCAATTGTAGTGGATGCCACTTTGCCTCGTGGTCAGTCAGACACAGACTTCTTCAGTGCCATCAGCATTCCTAATGACGGTGTAATGACTTGGAACTTTGTTGTACCACCCAAGCACAACTTCAGCATTATTTTCTTAGACATTACAAATCCAGAATGCCAAAAGAAAGAAGCCAAAGTGACTTACAAGCAGGACAACAAGCCTCCAATAGACAAAGCTCTGATAGATGACCAGCCTACCGATTATCAGGGAAGCTTCAGTCTATCTCTGACCAATTGTGATTCTGTGAAGCAAGACCTGTTTTTAGGCTACAGGGTGTCTGTATTCAGGGGTGGCCTTCCAGGTAAGCATTATTTTTGCAGTTTAGAAACATGTAAAAGCTCACTAAATGTTTTGGCAAAAATGCACATCGTATTATATTTATGTTTGACAATTGTGGTCTTTGAAAACATTGTTTCTCCATTTTGTTTTCAGTTGTATTTTAACACAGCAAATGGACCAAGACAGAGTAAATATGT
This sequence comes from Rhabdalestes septentrionalis, assembly GCA_037832545.1. Lineage (NCBI taxonomy): Eukaryota > Metazoa > Chordata > Actinopteri > Characiformes > Alestidae > Rhabdalestes > Rhabdalestes septentrionalis. Next base: position 6,634 of record JBBMFX010555678.1, read on the forward strand.
TTAAAAGTAAAGATAAGATCATTATTTATTTTGTAAAATGCACGTCATTGTGTTGTGGTCAGATTGTTGTACAGTCGATCTCCAGAAAGATCAAGACCTGAGTCTCCAAATAGAAAACACAAACCCTGACTCTTTCTGTGAGCTCCGTATGGACTCCAAGGTGCAGGAGAAGATCTCAGTGCCTCCCGGCTCCAAAGCCAACCTGTGTTTCCTCGACTGCCCTCGTGACGAGCTCTTTCTCACAGCCATCAAGACCATCGGTAACTATTAGGACTTGATTTGGATCTATTATAACTCATTGTTAGAGCTTTGAATAGGATTAACAACAGTGGTATAATGTGAATAAAGGTGTTAAGTAAAAAATAGCCTTGGGACTAAACATCCCAGGACTGCTAGTCACAACACAGTTACCCTTGAGCAAAGCATCGTCCACACACGCTGCTCCCCAGGCGCCGTGCTCCTGCTTCACTTGGTCAATGGGTTAAAACAGAGGACGAATTTTGTGCTGTTTAAACTGCATGTTGTTCTGTGTTCACGTATGACAAATGGACACTTTGCTTTACTTACGGTACTTACTTATATTGCTGTCTTCAAGGTGGACTTTTAACTTATAGCCTTCCACTAAACAAAATCTAATTAACATGGCTGCTCAGTAATTAATAACATTAAGGCACCACGTCTCTTTAAATGAGAGATCATTTAACACACAGACAACATAGCTGGTTAAAATTTCTGTATAATCACCATGAACAAAATTTTGCGCAGTTTGATGGGAGATGCTTTGTTGTAGATAAGCTTGCCAGCACTGATATCTTTACAGTGGTGGTGCCTGATAGCAGGCATTGTATCTGTCTGTAGTGCAAATATTTATTTACTATCCAAAATATTCAAGTGAAACTATGTGTGGACTGTCTTTTCTCACAACATTGTGCATGCATGCAAAATCTTATCTCCGAATGATCAAAAAGCAGTATTGATAAACACTCAGGGTCCCAGAGATGTAATTACATATAGTGCTTTTTGGGAAAAGGTAGTCCTAGACCAGGCTTAATCCTTCTTCGAAACTGAGACTTAATATAAGATCCTTGTGTAGCTTTTAGAGCAGGGGTCTCAAACCTATCCAGAAAGGGCCGCTGAGGGTGCAGGTTTTCATTCCAAACAAGAAAAAGCCACACCTGAGTAACTGAAAACCAAGATCAACTGATTACCGAGGTGGATTCGATTGTGCCTCCTGCTTGGTTGGAACGAAAACCTGTACCCACTGTGGCCATTTCTGGACAGGTTGGAGACACCTGTTTCAGAGCAGTTAAACACATCAGGTCAATAATGGCAATATATTCCAAGATTAAGTCTCCAAAAAATGTCAAAGTAATGACAGTGACCAGGTTCCTTTGATCTGAGACAACTGCGAGTCAAACCAGTCCTCAAGCCCCACAGATGTATTAAACATGTGGGCAATCTGAGGCACACAATAGATACAATTCAAAGTGTGCTGCCATTGCAGAATGGTTACAGGTACAGCACGGTTTCTGAATACTTGTGGCATGCTGATGTTATTTGCATGCCTCTTTTTTTCCCTCAACCTATTTATCCAATCCTTTTTGATCTCAACAATGTCTTTCAGAGTGCCAGAGTCTGTCCTCGTGCTCAGCGAGTGGCAGTGCCATCACTGTTCCCTCTCTGGACTCCTGTCTGCCCACTGTCCTCCGCCAGGTCAAATGGAATTTGCGTGTTCCAGATCAGGGCTCAGTGGAGCTGAGCTCACCGCGGGGCAGTCTGCAGCAGTCTGTCCCAGGACAAGCGTGTGGCGGTCCTGTCTCATTGCTGCTCTCCGAGACTGATGGCCCCAGTATTGGAAGTTTCTGCACCTATGGCAACCAAGGCACCATTCAGAGGGTCCAGATCTCCTCCAACGTGACTGTTACTGCTGTGGCTGAAAGGATTATGGATCTTAGCCAAGAAAAATACCCTTTCTTCAACATCAACTTTGGCCCCAAAATCTCAGGTGGGCTACCTTGCTAAAAGATTTACGGCATTTAGCTGAGCCCCTTATCTAATGCGTCTTAATGTACATCAGTGCTCACGTAGTCCATATCTGTTCCTCAAACCTGTAAAGATAAACTTAAATCAATGTCTGCTTCTAAACCAAGTTACTGCCAGCTAAGTACACTTAAACAACTCCTGTCAAAGAAAAGTCAGAAGTTAAGTGAAAAGTAAGAAAGGCATGGAGATAAGTTGTTTTGTTTTTTTAAGTAAAATGGGGAAGAAGAAATAAGCCGAGAACCTGACTAAAAAAAACTATTGATCAAAAGTTAGTTTGATCTTGTTTTTCTCTCTTCCTCCTTTTTCCACACAGATGACCTGATCTATACCATGTCTTTACTTTCAAACCCTGTTCTCCTTGCAACACCCAACTGGCCTGGAGCAATGAAGCCAGACTCCACTGTATCGTGGGTCGTAACAATTCCAGAGGATTACAGTGCCGAGTTGCTCTTCGTCAACGTCTCCAAGCCCAGTTGTAAAGAGGGCCACATCCATGTAGACTTTCGGGAGATCGGTGCCGATAAGGAGGAGAGCTACAGAGAGGATCAAACCTTTGAAAAATTCGACATTCAAAATAGCTTCTACCTCAACATGTCTAACTGTGAACCTGATCGTGACGCCTTTTCTGTTCTCAGCAAGATCTCCATACAGAAAAAGACTCGTAAGCCCAAACAATCGAAATGTTACGGTTTTCAGATTATTCTTCACTTTACTTTAAAACACCACTGGTAGACTTTGGTCCTTATTTTATGTTCTCCATAAATGATATTTGTGTCATCATCTATATATTTTTCCTTTTGTAGGGAAACTGCTGGGCATCATTTTGGCTGTAGTTGGAGCACTGCTGGCCTTAATGATCATCATACTTGCTGTAGTTTGTGTGGTAGTAAGGTGAGTCACGGGTTTCATCTATATCCCTTTGGATTTTGGTTGGAAATCAACAGTCAGTACTTTACCAGTTTTGCCACACATGTACACCGACGGCACCACAAGGGGATGTGTCCTCCTTAGCTTTTTTTTGTGTTTAGAGGCTTTGTTCTTTTATCTTATTGTATAGTTTGTCTGACTTCATAGTGATTTAGTGCAACACTTTTTTTTTTTCGTTTATTCTATTGTGCTCATACTTATTTATATGGGCATTATAAGATTTTGCCAAGAGGTCTTGTCAAATTTTTATGAGCCCAATCATGATGGTAGAATGCTGGAGCAGATTCCACTAGTCACTGGACAAAAGGCATTAAAGAAGTTGTAGAATATATATATATTATTTTCTTGCTATTTATGTCCTTTTCTAAATCCTAGTGCAATTCAATGAGCCTTCCCTGAGTTGAATTTTATGCACATGTAGGAGAGCAACAAATTCCCTAAACAGCTGAGAATTTTTTGTTTGTGGAAAACATTAATAAACATTCAAATTTCTTAACATCTAACTCCATTCTTCCCAATAGGAAAAAGAAACGGCAGGTCAACAGGTCCTCCATCTATATTCCCAAAGGGCCTGTCTCCCTCCCTGGTGATGCCAGCTTCCCAAAGTCCAGAGCAGACAATGAGTCCCATGTGTATGCCTCGATCGATGATACCATGATCTATGGCCATCTTTTACATGGAGACAAGGACCCTGACCAGTTCAATGGGCATCAGATGGGCACATACCGCACATTCACTGGTCCCATGGACATGAAAAGAGAGGCTGAGTTTGAGCCAGAAGCAGGGCAAGGAGCTGAGAAGGAAACTTACCATCCTTTCCTGGCTCCATCTGAAACTTTTGTCCCATCCAGGCCTCGCACTCCATTGGGCCCCTTGGACAGTGTGGGCTTTGAGGACCGCAGAATGGTTGATAATGAATTGTATACATTTAAGAACCCGGATCCAAACCATTTTCGCTTATCTGCTATGGACCCATCTTTACCAGAGTCTGAGACCATCTCCGTGTGTGAATTGCATCCACCTGAAGCATTCTATGACGATGCCATGTAGTACTGGACAGAGAAAAGGACCATTGTGAATTGTGGAATAAGAAATGAACTCATACAGGTCAGCCATGAGGGACTTGTTAATATTAGAAGCAAATCGACATTTATTTGCTCGCACTGAACTCAGTCAGCATAATTAGTGGAAACACACATACCTGCACATGTAAACAGTATTTTTATTGTTTTATCTGTTTTAAAGACATTTTACAGCCGAGCAAATGTCTCTGCATTGGCGAAAGCTTTTAATTTTTTTGTGTGTTTTCAAATGCAGGTCAAATGATTCAAAAGCTTAGGAATAGTTAAACTGTTTTTACATAAGTAACTCTTATGCCAACTGATCTTACGACAACTTAAGTGACAGGTGAGCACGTACCTATGTGGGATTTTTTGTTTGTTTTTTTTACCAGAAGACCCCCAGGAACAGGGTCTTTGTGATGCAAATATGTTGCTTGTTTGTAAATATCTGCGAATGCTTCAGATCATTCTTAGAATGCCCAGTGTATATTACTCTTGTCAGGATCCAGTTGTTCAAATATGTTTTTTTTTATTTATCGTTTGAACTTCCTTGTAATGTGTATTCCTTCCATGCTTTTAAAAAATAAAATTTTAGGTATTTGAACCATCAAGTCACACTGGTCATACACTTTGAACTTCTAATAGCTGTCAGTATATGCTTGATAGTATATTGGTGTTTATAATTGGTTGAAGAACAAGCACTGTAAACCTATAGCACGCTGAAATAATCTTTATTTTACGAATCAGTAGCTGAATGGCTAAAGAAGAGTTTTTAAAAAAGCTTGCAGCATTTTTAAACAACGGGGGACAATACAATGTTATGTGAAAATCACACTCTGATGAACACTCCTATGTATTGGAGCACAGACCTGATTCTGTTTTTACCCATATTAATTCCCCACCCTGTGTATAATTAAACACCAAAATAAATGTGCATACATTTATGAGCAGTAAAAAAGAAAGCAATGACCATCTCAGTTCTGACCAAAAACTTCAACAAAAGGAACATAAACACTTGTGTGAGCCCGCAAAGCTGGAGAGGCCGCTGCTGAGGAATGATAGTCTAACAGAAAGGACAGAGGAGGCTGAAGGTGAAACCAGCGCCATGAACCCTCAACTCCTAAACGATTTTGAACTCGCAGATGGACGCTTTCTCCAGACGGCAGCTCTCATCTGACCATTTACCTTCGGATGAGGCGGACAGGACGGCGCAGTTCTCCGAGATTCCCCCATCAGGTTGCGTGGAGCGAGGGGAGGCATCCCAGTTTTTGAAGCGCACAGCCGAGCCAGTCAGATCCACCCACACTCCTTCGGAGGCCATGTCGTTGACTCCAAGCCACACCCGGGCGTTGGTTCCCAGGCTCTCCCGCACGTAATGAGTGAGCTGCTCGTTCTCCAGGCCGCTGAGGGGCGCGCTCAGAGTTCCACCCTTCGCGATGCAGTCCTCACTAGCCGTGTGGTAGTTCTTCTGCTGCGGCTCGGCCAGGAAACACTTGCCGTGGATCTTTTTTCCCCTCAGGCAAACTAAGGAGAAAGTGTAGAACAGGAATAAATGTGTGTAAAGTGTCCATTTTACATATGTGTACACACCCCAGCACAGCACTCAGTGTTCTCATTTAACGCATTGACCAAGTGAACCATTGCCCAGATACCTGGCTCAAGGGTGACCAAAATGTGAATAAAGCTGTGTCCCACACGACACAGTTCTATACTTCACATTCTGTTTTGCTAAACACATCTCTAATGGTTGGCTATTATTTTTATACACTGTACAGTGCGGTCCTCTGTGATTTGGGACAGAGCCTGAGTTTGAAATAACTTCCACTCAAAACTTCTGGTTTAAACAGGCCATGGATTTTCTAATATTACTTCAGCTTTTCCATTTCTTGGAGGTTCTGCTGTGTTTCCAGGAAAATGTCCAAGTTAGATCAGTCTAATTACACACTTTCCCAAAGAACTCCTCAAAGCAAGTTTGGGAAAAATGTATATTGTGCCATTCTTGCATGCTTTTTCAGAAATATTGGCGAGGGCTTGAATGGTGCATTCTACTTGAATCAACAACATAATATAGCAATGTCAATTGGCGGAAATGTCAAAAGGAACACTCTTGGAAGGCCAGAGCAACCTCACCAATCTTGACCTCAAATCCAAGTTGGCTGCTCCAGCATCAACTGTGGTTAGGCTGTAATAAATACTGTTTACAACATACATTAGACTTACTTTGTCTTAAGTAGTTGTACACACATTACTGTTTTTTGGCATGTTGCTACTGTGTTCTATGTGCAAAATAACTATCAACTGTCATTGTTAACAATGGCTAACCTACCTAGAACCTTGCATTGAGACTGGTCATACTGAAATGTGTTGTGACATTATTCCCAGCTCCTACTTCCCACTTTCAAGATAAATGGAAAGCAGCTTCATATCATGCAAATCAGTGCTTCCAACTGACACAGGGTTGCCAGGAGGATAGGTCTCAAAACAGTCATTTCTTTGCATCTTAATTTCTTCCAATGTTTATGCAACAACAAATCACTGCACTGTCCTAATGAGTTCTTCCCGAATTTTGTCATAATTGAAAGTATATCAAGTTCATGTGTAAGTTCGTATTGACCACGTGTGTTCATGTGTTCAAAACCACAAATGTGGACCACATCCTTGTTGTCACCTCTTGGTGAAAGGTTGCATCTATTGTGGTCCAGCACAGTCTGATTTCACATGCTTACAGGAAAATAAATATGGACACCAGTACCCAAAACCTTCAGGTTAATGGGAGACCACTCTTTTTATACTAAGTACTGTGCAACACTACAGTTGAACTTGGGTGAATGAACAAAATGGTTAAACATGTTAAATGTGTTCCTAGCCATTCTTTCCTCTTTTAATCTGGGGGAAAGTGGAAATATGTATTACAAAACTTTCTGCATTGCCTGTTCAATCAATCCTTGTTTTTCCTACAGCAGGTTTTCGGAAGTAGGACACTAGCATTACTACTCCTGGGTGCCAGCTGGGAGACTAGTTAGCTTATTGGAATTAACATGTGACAGTAATTGTGTAATGCTTTTCTGTGTTGGGCAAATAAAAGCATGTACATGCATAAAAAGAATGAACCATTTACACATTTTGATCAAAAGCCTGATGGGTCCCTATTTATTGCGATCATTTAAATTATTACATTGATTATGTGTATTACATTAATCACCAACTTTATTAGTGTTATCATTTAAAGTGAATTCCCACAAATGCCATGGGTTGTGTTACACTCAAGTTAGAATCTACTTGACACTTTATACACTGCAAGCAGTTTCTGTAGTATCAGTTCAAAAATCTCTGTACATACACTGGCACAAAAATGTGAACATGGAAAATGAAAATTATTTATGTCTGAATCACACTTTTCACATTAACAAATAATACATGGGACAGGATTTCAAACCATGATTACAAAGGGGGGTGCTAATCTCAATAGAGGAAAAAACTCGTTTAGTCCTGTGTGATGACAATTTGCAGGGTTTTTTTTAGTTCAATCCTACAGGACTAGGAAATGAAAGAAAATGACGAAAAGTAGTTCTGACCTGTCTGCAGAGCTTGTTTTTCCTTCAGCAGGTTCATCTCTGCGACTATATCATTGATCTGCTTCTGTAACTCCTCTATGGCAGAACTGCTTTGGACGTCTGGTGCTGGGGCTAAGAGAGAGGAGGGTGGAGACAAAAGAGAAAAAATGATGGTTGTTTAAAAATGACTTCCGAGAGAAGACCACAAGAACATTTTGTATCTCATTGTTTGTTATTCCAGATGGGAACGGTTGGCAGGTTCCATGATTTGTTTCGAGAAAGGTCTTTTGGGTCACTCAGCGAAAAAAAATGCACGAATCTTCAGATTTGGTTCATAATGGTATAATGGATCGGATGCTTACCGTAATGTATGGCTAACTTTGAAAAAGCACCAGCAACTTCAGTAGCTACAGTCTTGAGAGACCACTTTTCCCTTTTTTCCGTTCACTGTTTGCGGCAGTGTGTGTGAAAAAGGCACAGATTGATATTATTTTCTGAACTGTTGCAGTGTGAGCTGTGTAATAAATAAATGCCTCCATTTGTTGTGACTGGAGCAGTGTTTGTATAGCAGCTTTTCTATGTGCTTTATTCCAGCAGATTCACCCCTTATTCAGTTTCTAATGGGATGAAACAATATCACACACTACGCTCTTAACATCACTACATTAATTATTGTATTAGTAAAATAAAGAGTAGCTTAACATTTTCAAGGTATTATAAATGATTTCTATGCATTATTTTTCTATTATCTTCAGACAATTTTTGTTTGGAATTTTAAATCCAGTGTGGTCATTTGTGTATAAAACAATGGTGACATGCACATTTTACACAGGCACACAATAGCAATAACCAGGAAAAAAAAATTCCGTCTCTTATTTTATTTCCATTGCTGTTCATTTCATATGTGTATGTGTGTGAGTTTTTTAACTAATGTACTTACACACATACATAAATACATTACTTAAAGTATATCTCATAACATTAAAATATGTTTGTTAAAATGTAAATGGACTAAATTCAATATACATGAATGTGATACAACAATGATTAAAAACAACCTCATTTATTCTAGAGATTAGAAAGCTGTCCAACCTTGAAATGTACCTTGGGGACTATTGTGAGAATACTGTGGATCAGGTTATTAAATTAATTCCATGTAAGTATGCATAAAAAAGTGCTTTCCCTACCCTTTTTAATTATGGGCTTCTTCTTGGGGGCGCTTTGTTGGTCAGAGCCCTGGATGAGGAGCAGTCCAATCAGGAGGCAAGCAGCTCTGAGCTCCATGCTGCAGGTTCTGCAGGGTGTGTGGTAGGTAATGAGGCTGCTTCTGCGAGAGGAGAGGGGCTTTCCGCCCTCTTCTGTCTAGCCCTGAGATGGTAACTACTGTAATAAAAACCTGCTCCTGCCTCCAAAGCCTGGGGGCGTGGTGCTCATCCACAGGCTTGCACACACACTCGTGCTGCATTAACCATACACAGTTCTCTCTCACATGCACACAATATTATATCTGCAGCTCACATTCATTGTCCCATTTACTCATTCAGAGCACCCACTCATGTCCTTGAGTGTACAAACGTGTTCTCACTTTAATGCACTTATTGGATTTCATAAATATTTTTTTTATATTGGCATCTTAGAGACTTCAACAGAGATTTCAACAGAGATACAGCAAGCACGCAAGAATGAAAACAGTAACCATTCAAATGCTCCCACCAACATGACAGATCTGAGGGCTGTCTAAAGCGTTTCCCTTCAACCCTCCTCCGCCAATGACCTGTCTCTTTCACACAGAGAGCCACAGGCTGCCAAGCAGTGACACTATTTATTTTGGATCCATCTCGTCCTGACTGGGACTAAAGGAGCCGTGGCTTGGATCCAGACCTTCAGCTGCAGTATGGGGCTGGAGCTGCTTCAGATGACACGTGGCAAGGGAGAGGCCAGAGAGACGGCCATCAACAGCCCTGACACCAGGATCCACTTCCTGCTCTTTCATCTAGGGCTACTCTGTCGGCCTGCGAGGCCAGGATGAAACAGAATACAAATATTGGGGAATGGTCCTCAGAATACACAAATAAAGATCCTGCAT
>JBBMFX010556005.1:5107-16301 GCA_037832545.1 Rhabdalestes septentrionalis
AAATATATTTATATATATTATATAAAAAATAGATAGATAGATAGATAGATAGATAGATAGATAGATAGATAGATAGACAGATAGATATATTTCTCTGACTCTTTTCTTCATTCTAGAAAACAGCAATGAAACATTTGTGCACTCTGTGCCCAAGGAGGACATCATGGACCCGATATCACACCTAATCCGAAATGTCATGGTCTCACACGCTGGACTCTACAGCATCCGCTACATGTCAGAAACAACTGCCTCCTCTGCCATCACACGCCTCATAGTCAGGAGTCAGTCCTCACCTGATCCGTAACTTTACACTACCTACACAATCCTGTAGGGCAGGGGAATGAAATAATGCTCTAGTCTACCATACAAAAGTTTAGAATCGATGTTTTCAATCAAAATTCAGTCCTTTAAACTAATGAAACATTTATGAATTTCTACAATTAGATACAGTTCTAATATGATATTCCAGTGTAATAATCAAATAATCAAAGGGTAGTCTCACAGATTTTTCACAATTTAAAAATATAGCTAAGCGATTTGATGTATCATTAGGTGGGAATCTGGGAATCTTGCTTGGGAATCAGTTTTCACATAAAATGGAAATAAATGCACTGCTTTTTTGGTCACACACGTATTTGAATGGAAGTATTACAAACAAAATCTCAGAAGACACGATTTAACGTGTTTGTTATTATGATCATCTGACAATTCAACAATGTTTAATGCACAAAACTTCCTTTTTACCACCATAAGGACATTACAAGCACCAAACTCTACATCAATTTTCCCCACACACATCACAATTGCCTTTCTAGTCTGTTTATAATGCACCACACTGAAATTAAAATGCTTGTGAAAAAGAGCATTTTTTGTTCAAATTATGCAGGATTCAGTACTATGCAAACAGTTTTAAATACCTTGCATGGTGCAATACACATTTAGCGGATGCACTTGCTAGCCTTCACTCTCCCAGGGTTGATGGAACTGCGTAACTGGGGGAGGTGAGTAGGGTGGGCAGAGAATCTGGGGGAAATAAAAACATTTTTTATTCGATTTTTTAAAAGAAAAATAATTAACAAGTGATTCTAAACTTTTGAATGGTTAGTGTTTGAAGACTGTGGCGGTGCTGCAGTTTTTTTCTGTCTAGGCCTCTTCACTCCAAGCTCTGTCTTGGGTAATTGTAAAATTGCATTGAACTGTAAAAATCTGTAATAGTTTAAATGCCTCCCCAGGGAGACAGACTCTGGAATATTACAGTATGGATGACAGTTGATTGTTCACTTGGCTGGGATTGCTAAGTGCTGCTGTGACTTTTTTTTTTTTATGGCAGGCTGCAGTGCTGGCAGGTGGGGGTCTGACTGCACTAAGGCCTGCCCAGCCTGCGATAATGGAGGAGTGTGTGATGATAAGACAGGGGAGTGTATCTGTCCGCCAGGCTTCAAAGGGCCCACCTGTGAGACAGGTAAAATGCTATGAAAATACCATAGATAGGGAAAATAAGATTAAAAAAATAAAACGTTACTTATGTGCATTGTTTGTGCATAATAACTGATGCATACATAAATGTGTAGTGTGTGGTAAGGGTCGCTTCGGGAAGAGCTGTAAGGAGCACTGCAGAGACGGCCAGTGCCGCTCCATGGTCTTCTGCCTCAGAGACCCCTATGGCTGCTCCTGCGCCTCTGGGTGGATGGGCCTAAACTGCAGTGAGGGTAAATCTGTCCTCCCTTTACAATCGTATCTGGTTTTATACATTTAATGACATGTAGAATTATTCTAACACACTTACACTATATGCACAAAAGTATTGGGATGCCTCATCATTAAACCAAAATGGACTGCATTCAAATGCATAGAGTTTAATATGGAGTCAGTCCTCCCTTTGCAGCTATTACAGCTTCCACTCCTCTTCGAAGGTTTTCCACAAGATTTTGGATTTTGTGTGAGAATTTGTGCCCATTCCTTCTGTGAAGCATTTATGAGGTCAGATGAGAAGGCCTGGCTCCCAATCTCCATTCCAGTTCATCTCAAATGTGTTGGATGGGGTTGAGATCAGGACTCTTTGTGGGTCAGTCAAGTTCTCCCTCACTGAACTCATCCGACCACATATTTATGGAGCTTGCTTTGTGCACTGGGACACAGTCATGCTGAAGTAGAAACAGTTCTTCCTCAAACTGCATCTGCAAATTTGGAAGCATTGCCTTGGTAAACTGAAGCATTACGACTGCCCTTCACCATAAGGAAGAGGCCACCTGAATTCTATAATTAAATGATTTGTCCTGATATTTTTGTTCAGTTAGTGTATTCAATATTACATTCAAATAAAATGGATGCCTTGCAGTGTCTTATTTATTCATTTATTTATTACAATTACTGATCAGCATTTTACTGATCATTTTTGTCAATTAAACCTGTAATTAAAACATTTCAATGTATTATATTATATTCCTTTTACTGTTTTCCTTCTGTGACCCCAGAGTGTCCAGCCGGCTATTATGGAGCCGGGTGCAAGCAGAAGTGTGTATGTGATGAGAAGGGAACGTGTGATCGCTTCAGAGGGTGTGTGTGTCCATGCAGACATGGGGTTCGCTGTGAGAAAGAAGGTAAAACCACAAGCATAATTAAAGCTGTCATGTCAACTCACTTTGTTCCAATGTTATTTCACAACAAACCTGACTGAGACCGTGTTCTCTGCCTCCAGACAAACCTCCAGTCATCATGAGCAGCCTGAGGGATACCGAGCTCAACTTTGGAGCAAATTACACCATCAACTGCACTGCCTATGGCCAGCCAGCACCACTGCATGGAGAAATTATACTGCTTAAACCAGACAAGACCATCTTATATGTAAGATCCTGTTACTGATTTTGAGGCATTGACACAGAAATGGGTTCGACTTTGCATTTTATTTCCACACAAATCCTACTGTTGAAATTTTTGCCACTATTGAAATTAATTGCCAGTTTGTTTCCCAACTTTGAACTGAATTTCAATAAGGATTCAAAAATCAATTTTAGGAACTGATCGGTACTTCTTTTTAGCATGATTGGTCATTTTAGGAACTGATTGGTACTTCTTTTTAGCACTGATTGGTCATTTTAGGAACTGATTGGTATTCTTTTTAGCATGATTGGTAATTTTAGGAAGTGATTGGTATTCTTTTTTAGCATGATTGGTAATTTTAGGAAGTGATTGGTACTTCTTTTTAGCACTGATTGGTAATTTTAGGAACTGATTGGTACTTTTTTTTTTTTTTTGCATGATTGCTTCCCTCTGTGCTGCAATAACAATCTTAACCCTTCTGTGAAGCCTTCCCACTAAATGTTGGAATGTTGCTTGATTGCTATAGTGGTTAGGGTCAATCATCAGTCTCATGTAAGTTCATGCTCCCACTTGGGAGACTAGGGAAACACTAAAAAATGGATGCTCCAAGCTGTGCTGGAGCTAGAGTTGAGGAATCTCAGCCTGGAGGGGCTGAGTGCTACTAAAAAACACGAGAGACTGATAAATCCAAATCAGAGTTCACAAGGCATAGAGATGTGTACAGGACTCCTTACAGCTTAGCCACAGTGGCTATCCCTTTAATAAGCACAAGAAAGGGTAGTCCACAACACAGCAGCAAACCTGAGAAGAAACACGGTGGTCCTGGAGACGTAAGGGTACAGGGACACAAGAAGCACGAGACAATAATCACACACTAAACTAATGAGGGGAGACACAAGGAAACGCTGATGACATCAGTCTTGGGAGAACACATGGGCAAAATGTAAAAGAGGTGCAGAACCATGCAACGTACTAGACACAAACAAACCTCCTGACAACAGAGTTTCAACAGAGTTTTATCACTCCAGAGGAAAATATCCATTGCCCAACAATAGTTGGGAGCTTTACATTCTGACAGAGCAGCATAGTATATGATGACCATAGGCTTGTATGTGGCTGCTTCAGGGCATCTGTTCTTTTTTTTTTTACATTAATATTACTGTTATATGTAATCATTTTAACATATCAGCCTGAAAAATCTTACTTCTCTTGTGTAGAATCAGCTGTTGGTAGAGAGTGTTCTCTTTTAGACTTGGTATGCTTTAATTTGATGTTTCTATTGGACCAGGCTGTGGACACTGAGACAGTGGATGACCAGACCACCTCCACATTCAGGGTGGAGAGTATCAGAGTCGCTGACAGCGGCCGCTGGACCTGTCAGGTGAATACTGCCAGCATCCAGAAAGAGGAAGGCTTCGTCACTTATGTTAAAGGTGAGTCAGGATTCCAAGTAGTTTTAAACCACAGGGAGTGTCTAATCATTGAGCGAAATGGATGTAACCCTACATGCACTTTTCTTCTCATATTTTTTTTCTTTTTGCCCTCAGGTATCACAATGGGATATTTTTGCCATATCGTCGACCCTCAGTGGTAAACCTCCCTTAGAGACCTTCTTTTCTCGTTGCAGTTCCTCCACAACCACAGAACCCCCCTGTACTGAACAGCAGTGGGCCATACCATCTGGTAGTGCTTGTCAATAAGGAGCCATACACTGGAGATGGACCTATCACGTCAGTGAAAGTGGCCTACAAACAGGCCAATTCATCCACATGGGAGACAGTCGAAGGTAACAATGGTTTGTCTTGTCTGTTATGTAGGGTTAAGCTTTTGTTTTTGGTTCCAAGAACGTCAAATATTATTGCTGTCGGAACAAAACCCTGTATCAGTTTGTCACGATGCATTATTGGGAATCAACAGTTTCAAGACCAAAATGACCTTGTTCAATCAAGCTGCACAGAAATTTGCTTCTTCCTCTGTCAAGTATATTATGTTGGAGTTGGAAAATGTTGTTGGGACATTGACAATATATTCTATCTATGTATTTGAAAAGATATAAACGTATACTATATTTAACAATGTGACTGGTCAGGAAGTGAAAAGTCATAGGATTGACTAGTCAATAAGGAGAAACAAGTATGCACTTTATTATTTCATTTTTTTATTATTTGATTTACTTTGTGTGCACATCCACTTTGTTTATACACATCATTTCTTCACAGTTTTTCTTTCTGAATATGCAGTCCCATATCTCAAAATAGAAAAAAAAAAGCCCAGATTGATTCATCTGTTATTCTTCCAGTGCTTTTATGGAGATGTAACGACAACTTGCTGCAGTGAGCGCACCACACTATTGACCACCACCCACCATCCAAATCAACCAATCAAAACAACCTCACACATTGACCACCCAGGTTTAAAACTGTAAGCCTGGATGTGTTGAGTTCTTGTAAATATTGACAAAAATGATGCTTTAAAAAGATTTATTGGGGGGAAAATTGATTGGGTTATAATCACAGCTTTATAATATTACTACCTTTTGTAAAGTCGTTGTTGGTGGATACAGCTTTCCACTTTTTCCTCCAAATGTAACGGTGGCCAAATATTTCATATTTAGTTCAGACCAGAGAACATATCACCAAAAATGAAGGTGTTTGTCTCTGTGTGCATCTGCAACCTGTAATCTAGTGTTTCTCTGTTGCTTTTAGAGTATTGGCTACTTCCTTGCTGAGTGGCCTTTCAGCTGGCCCATGTCTGTACAGGACTTTAGATAATGACACTCTATTAGCTTCAACCAGCATCCTCACTAGATGTTTTGCATTTGTTTTACGGTGGATACGCACAGTTTGTACCAAAATATGCTCATTTCTGGGACACAGATCCTGCCTCCTTCCTGAACAGTATGAAGGCTGGACATTCCCATGGTGTTCATACTTTTAGAACACGGCACCTTTAGGCATCTGGAACAAGATTTGTGGAGATCCACAATTCTCCTCCTGATATCTTGGCTGGTTTCTTTTAATTTCCCTAGGATGTCAAACAAAGAAGCAATATATTGGAGGTGTGCCTTAAAATACATCCACAGGTGTAGATTAACTTATCAGAAGCTTGCAAAGCCATGACATCATCAAATGGGCTTTCCAAAATAGTTTAAAGTTACAGGACTATTAATGTATGTAAACGTTTCTCTAAAGAAAATCTCATTATTCAGGCATCAGATAGCAAATAGAAAGAATTTTATGATCTAAAGTGATCTAAAATAGGAGAAGATAAGTCTGATTTAATGTCGGATAGTGAGGATAGTGAAAAGTTATGTGTCTTTTTATATAGTGTAAACTACTGGTTTGAACTGTAGAGTATTTCCCTTTAAATAATTTTGTAGTGTAGCAAAAAGAACTACCGCATATGAAAAGAAGATTTTACATAACCGTGATTCCTAGAGCTATTCTTTTACTGAGAAAAAACAGTTCATACCTTTTGTCCAGTCTGCCACACCCCTCCCTGGAACATTTCATGTTAAAAGTTCAGGGGTTAATTTCTTTTGTTTGGCAAAGCTTGCAGATTACGACTGATTTCCATTGTGTGGTGGATTCAAAACAATGATAAAAATATCTTTCTGATGAGCTAAATGCAATTCTGATCACTCTCAAATCCCCAACAAATTGTGTCTACTGAGAACAATGCGAATGATGTCAGCCTAGCGGAGGGGCGCTTTTGTGTCTGAGGGAGGAAAAAGTTAGTCCCAGAATGATTTTCCTCATTCAGTAACTGCTGCTTTGGCAAAATTCGAATGATTTTTTCCGCTATCATATACAAACACATATTTTTCAGTCCTAGACATAACTAAAAGATCTGTGGTTTGCACTGAGTGGGCTTTATGTGTATACAGTACAAGTGCAAGTGTTCGTTTAATTGTCCAAACATCATGATTTCTAGATTTCTGAACTTGTGATTTCTAGACTGGTGACCTCTCTGTCATGGCACTGCTTCTGGACTGCTCGAAATAAAATAAAATGTACGATTATTCTGTTTTTATGTATACTAATGATAAAATTAAGATTGAGACCAGAGCACATATATAATGTATAGGATGTATATTCAGGTCCCACTGGTGGCAATGTGGGTGGCGCTGTGCCTCACACCTCCAAGACTTGGGGTCCTAGCCTTGTTTGTGTGTGGAGTTTGCATGTTCTCCTCGTTGTGGTGTGGGTTTACTCCAGGGTCTCTGGTTTCTCCCACAGTCCAAAGACACATGAGGTGAATAAGGGTTTCTAAATTGACTGTAGGCATGTGTGAGTGAATGGTGTGTGCATCCTGTGATGGGCGGGCGTCCCTGCCTTGCGCCCATCGACCTTGGAATAGGCACCAGGTACCTGTGACCCTAGTGAGGATTAACAGGTTAAAGTGAATAACTGAGTGAGTGAGGGATGTATTTTCGTACATAGATGCATGTGTAAAGATTTACTGTATCAAAACTAATGTGTGTGTGTGTGTGTGTGTGTGTGTGTGTGTGTGTGTGTGTGTGTGTGTGTGTGTGTGTGTGTGTGTGTGTGCTAGTGAGTGGTTCTCACGTGAAGCTGGAGAATCTTTCCCCCATGACTGAATACAACACATTTGTGCTGCTTAGTCGACAAGGACCTGGTGGAACTGGCGACCCGGGACCTGAGGCCAGCTTTTTTACTCAGAAGCTTGGTAACCCATACACTTACACATATCTACATACACAAACACACACAGACAGACAGACAGACAGACAGACAGACAGACACACACACACACACACACACACACACACACACACACACAAACACTCACACACACAGGAAACATAGAATTACAATTCTTAATTCAACCCATGACACCATATTAGGCTGTACTTTATTATTGTCTGCTTTAAAAAGAACTTTAAAAACATTTCTTTATAATACAATGTACTCTAAAAGATGATTATAAACTCTTCTTAATTTAATATATCTCTTCTTTAACTTCTATAACTTCTGTGACATTGATAGTCTTGAAAGGCACTTATAAATAAAATGTATTCTTCTTCTTCTTCTTCTTCTTCTTATCATCATTATTATTATTATTATTATTATTATTATTATTATTATTATTATTATTATTATTATTACACCAACAGGCTATTTATTATAGACTTCACATTCTCAATCCTGTTACTGATAATATTTGCACAATTATTTGTTTATTACTATCAACCATAATGCTGTATTTTTGCACACTTAATAATTCCCATTTGAGAAAACAGTATCTGCCAGAATTTCATCTATTGCCCTCTGTGTATTTTGTCTGGACTGTGTGTAATTGGCTGAAATGACAAAAAACCTACTTGACACGACATCATTTACAAATATCAATTGACAACTGTTGGAGTGCAAGCCAATTAAAAAAATGAAGGCGTATAGTAAGGAGGGCTAGAGAAACAGAGTTGGGAACAAAGTCAGGGCAGGAAAGTACCCGGTATCAGATTCTGATTCCTCACTTTCTTACATCTCAAAATCAGCCCCAACAATAATCAGTAATGAGGAATTGAACAGATCTTACCTTTTCTTGCAGGTATGTTTCTTCCCACAGGGATCAAACTGATTCCTCTGGGCCTGACCTCACTAAACCTGTCCTGGGACCCCACCCCCAGCATGATTCTGGGTAAGGAGGACTGGCTGTACGAGGTGACCTGTCAGCAGGGAGAAGATGTGGCGAGCAAGTGGAGCCTCCAACTGCCGGCTAACTCCACTGGAACCATGCTGACCATGCTGAAGCCCAGACACAAATACCAGTGCCGCGTGGGGCTGAGCAGCTGGGTAGCGGGCCTGTCCTGCCCTACTGTGAGTGCCTGGACACTCAGTGATGGTAAATATGGGCTTAATTTGACTTTGTATGAAGCAAATGTGTAGAAGTGATGATTATGCTATATGGAGGTCTGCTAGTATTTCTTTGTTTCCATGAGATTCGCAAAGACGCAGAGATTACTGCAATGCCCTCCTAGTTTTCATGATAAGACACTTACAGGTGGTTCAAACTGCAGTAGCTTGGCTGGTCTTCAAGCAAGCCAAAAGGTCCCATGTCATCCCACTGCTGACTGACATACATAGTCTTCCCATGGCTGCACAAATATTAATTCACTAAGTCACTGACTATCTCTGGCCTGAAAACTGATATTGGGTCTGCATCCAGCTACCTTAATCCCATCATTCAGGCTTACATTCCTACTCAGTTCATCCGTTTCTCCAAGGAACATCATCTGGCTCTGCCATCCCTGCACACAAGGTAAACCCGGTCCTGACTGGTCTCATTCACGGTTTCCCACTCGTGGAATGAGTGGCTAAAGGTGACGAGAGCACCAGAATCTCTTTCTAACGAACTGAAGACTGATCTGTTCAGGGAGCATCTCCTCTCCTGATGCACTTATCGTGTAATTCTTACATAATTTTTTTGCATTCTGGTTCTCCAACTGTCCTGAACTTTGAGTGTTTCCTCATACTGTAAGTCACTTTGGATAAAAGTGTCTGCCAAATGAATGTAATGTGAAAGTCCTCGGTACTACACAGTGTTGTAATTAATCTCTTGTCTTCCTCAGAGCTCCCTCCTGCTCCTTCCGATATTTCTGCTTCCAACATCAGCGACTCCTCTGCCATCATCTCCTGGGTCATTGCTGAAGGTCACTCAATCTCCAGGGTGATCATGCGGTACCAGGAAATGATGCAGGCCGACTACAGCCAGCAAGTGGAACTGGGGGTACAGTCAAGTCAGAGCATGCACTTCCAGCTACGTGGCCTCAGGCCCAATGCTGACTACCTGCTGAAACTCACGACCATCAATAACATAGGAGAGAGCGAGGAGAACGACCCGATCCAACTGAGGACACTGACCACACAAGAGAGTGCACGTAAGTAGTGTAAATTCACATACAGAAATTCTGTCAAAAGATCTGCATTACCCAGCAATCATGACATGAAAAAACGACAGTCATTCAGACTGTAAAATAAAAAATGGTTGACTGTTGTGAAGCTTACATTGATTTTTTCACAGTGTTTTGGAATGGAACCAGGTTGTGGTGTCTATAATGCAAATATAGCCATTTCATTGAGGGAGGAGCTCTTAGATGCAAGATGTCCTGTACCATTAACCTTCATTGTGAAAAGCTGATAAATCATTTCACTAGAATTAAACATTTCACAGCAACAACACTGAATGACTTTTTACATCATTGTTTACACCTTAACTGTTTAATTATGCAGAATTTCTAAGAAATATACTATGCTAGAGAGCTTATGCAGTTTAAGTTATACTGTTTTGTTTGATTGATTTTAGTCCTTCATATTTGGTTCAGTTTTAGACACATTTTAGACCAGATGCTGGATTGCATTTTTTATGACATGCAACCATTGTGGTACTATTGTATTGTGTGAATAACAAAGTTCACTTACTCGCTTAGTTACTTTTGTTACTTTTTCATCATTACTATATATCATTACTATAAACATGTGACTCCACAAGTTTGTGTGGTAGTTTTTGATGAGCAGATCAGAGCATTGTCTGATTACATGCTTTAATTAAAAGGGCAATTATCTTGTTGTTTAAAGGCCTTAACATGGTTAGTGTCACAAAATAGCAGAATAATTGAAATGTCCATACATTGAAATAGCAAACAACCACAGCACAGCAAAAAAATTGCTCTTTGCTTTCAACTTACTCACCAAGTGAAGCAGACCCAGCTGTGTGTGGGGACAATACTTTGCTCAAGGGTACCACTGTGGTGCCATTAGCAGTCCTGGGATTCAAACCCACAACCTTTAGATCACAGCAACTTCCTAATCACAGAGAATGGCCTTAGGGGACCAACCAGCTGTGCTAAACCATATTCAGATAAATCTGGTAAAACTGATAAAGCAAGAACTTGACAAAAACAGGCTCCACTTGTATCACAGAATGCTTTATCATTTTAGGTGGTAGGAGTCACAGTTTTGTATACTGTTGTGGGCGTCTTTGGTTCACAATTTGTAGAACTGCAGTATGAAAATAGTAGAACAGGAGAGCTTTTGCATTGTCATGCATAAAATCACGGTTGGTGATGGTCCTTTGTTAGGAGAGGATGTGATCATGACCCGTTGTATTGGTGTGCCTAAGGGCTGTATGGCTTTGGTGTAGATGGAAATATGCTGTTTTATGCCATCCTGGGCTCTGCTGGAATGACCTGCCTGACCATCCTGCTGACCTTCTGCATCGTGCTCCAGCTAAAGAGAGCCTCCCTCCAGAGACGCATGGTACAGGTCTTTTACAGTATTATGTGTATGTGTGTGTGTGTGTGTGTGTGTGTGTGTGTGTGTGTGTGTGTGTGTGTGTGTGTGTGTGTGTGTGT
>JBBMFX010556651.1:0-16293 GCA_037832545.1 Rhabdalestes septentrionalis
AGAAAGAATTGATTGTCAACCTTACTGCCCTCCATTGTCTTGGTGTCACTCGATTTTTCTCAGCTATTTCTGTGCTCCTGGGCTCAGATCACAGTAGACGGACCTGGGTGGCGCCCGGACTCACTCCAGCTAGACTCAGCCCCATCTGCCTAACACTTCTCTTTCTTTCAGAAAGGACTAATGACTTTGGCCCTAAATCAGACTGGATGGCACGCGTTCACCCAGAGTGCAGAGCAGAGTCTTTTATGCCAGACTGAAATTTCAGTGATCTTTACAGATTACACTGTAAAACATGGATCTAGTAAACTTCTTTATGACATGTATATGTGTGTGAAGGTTTGTAGATGTATGATGATGTGTGTGAAGGTAGATAAAGTGGAGGAAATAATGATTTGACCCCACGCTGGGCTTTGTAAATTTGTCCAATGACAAAGAAATAAAAAGTCTCATTTTCATCAGTAATGAAAAGTATCATTTTAATGGTAGGTATATTTTAACAGTGACAGATAGCACATCAAAAGGAAAATTGAAAGAATACCTTTAAATAAAAGATATACAGTGTTATGAAGGTGTGTAGATGCACAATGGTGGGATATGAAGGTCTGTAGATGCACAATGTTGTGTGTGTGTGTGAAGGTGTCTAGATGTACAATGGTGTGTATGAAATGTATATTAACAAAGTGCAAAAAAGCAGATTTTCAAATCATAGTTTTTTTGATGTCAGCTTTACATTAATTTCATTCAGCCTACAGCTGTTTAGCCTGGCCAGTCACGCTGAAGTTCTAAGGAGTGTTTCAGCCCGTGTTGCCTATTGAATGTGTTGCAATACAGGGCAGCCAATCGGAATGGAGATAATTTACATTTGCCAATATGAAAGGTACTGTAACAGAACAGCATTTTAACAAAGGCTGAAAATGGTACTAAAAGAATGAACTGTGATAAATGATAAAATACTTTGGGTAAAAAATCGGAAATAGAAGAAAAATATCGAGAAACATATTACCCACCCCTTCCCAAAACTGATAAAATCAGAGTTTCACAAGACAGTTACAGTTTGAACACCTGTCAATTTTTTTAAATGGACAATGGCACCTAAGTGCCATTGACTAATAATAAAACATTTGTTGTTCCAGGATTTTAAGAGCGATGCCACAGAAATGAATTTTCAGTGGCTGGTTCTTTTAAGAAAAGGGTTTCAAACTGGTCCCCGCCCCCAAATGGTCCAGATGGTTCTTCAACCCACTCATCTTACTCATAAACATTAAGATTTGAGGGTTGGAGACTCCACTGTCTGTGTAAACTCAGGAGGAAGTGATTCCCATTCTCACAATCCTGGTGTCGTCTTTCACACATGCTGGCCCGCCAGTCCAAAAAAGAAGAGCAAACTCACTTCATCGAAGGAAGCATGATCGTAGCGGGACTGCCGTCAGCATTTGGAGATAATTGCTAACAGTCTTTGCGTCCTAATTACCAACAGGCTCTGATATATGTTCTCAGGAGAGGCTTCTGGAGAGGCATCTATTTACGTTTACGAACAGAGACCAATTAGCAACTCTACCATCTGCAACTCTGAGATGCTATTCTGCCCTTGTGCTGTTTGAATAGTGTATTGCTTGAAAAACTTTCATTAAACTCTATGCTGTGCCGGCATTTACAGAGCAAATAACACAATAGCATTTCTCTAAGATTTAGTTAGAAGTTCATTTGTTTCACAGGTGTTGCTGAGTATTGTTGTTTATGAAGCACAGACTGTGTGAATGAAGGGCCTCATCATGTAGGTCCTTCGTTTATCCAGTCGTGACTTACTGGAGATTACTCTGTAAGAGTGGCCTACAGTAACCTTTGTTTTTGGGGACTGGAAGGGTGCCAGGATAGAGGTCCTGATATAATACATCTCAGTTTTTTCTGCTGCCTGTTTATTGAATGGGTACATTTGCACACACACATACAGCGAAAGCCTTTCAAAAATAGAAAGTCGTTTTCCAAATCTCTAATTCTCTTTCAGTGCAAAAGTTTGGATACAGGCCACTTTTTGGACAGTGTCTGCAAATGTCTCATTTAATTGGTCATTGAAAATAAATGCAGAATGCAGAGGGGCTCTGTGGTTTGAAATGTCTTCTCTTATCAATAGTGTTTCTAGTTTAAAATCTGGCTAAAGTGGAAAAGTTTGGCTACTCTGTTCTTTGGTCAAATGTATTCATATATCTGTTTTGTGGAAAAGTTTTGGGTTTTTAAGACATACATGTTCCTGACCCCACATTCTATAGGTCAGTCTGCCATGGCCCACATCTCAGTGTTTCAAATCACAACACCCTGGAATTAAACATTAAACTTAATCTATGAGAGTAACAACTCATCAGCACTTTAGTAACCACCTAGAACATCACAGTTACCACAGCTTACAATAGTAACCTGCTAGCTACACCAAAGCCACCACCTGGAGTGCCATCTACAATCAAACCACCATTTTCCTCATTAAGATTCAGAGTGAACGTGATGCCAGCAACGTGTGTCTGTCAGCAGTGAGGGGGATGCATCTCTAATGCTGTTTACCGCCTTCGTGGATGTCTTCTCTATAGGTCAGTCTGCATTGGCCTATGTCTCAGTGCTTCAGCTAATTAACACACACACACTGGAGCTCATAAACACACACACACACACGCACCGCAGTTGTCCCCTGGGGGCATGCATGCCTTGCAGTGCTGTGAAGAAATTAAGATGAGAGGGATACACATTGGAGGTCAGTGGCTGTAATTGCCACTATGGCCTCTTCACTAAATGCAATCAAACAGATCTGAGGCCCCGGCGGTGGTGGGGGCTGATACATAAAGGAAACATCAGCACACACACTTGTAGTGTTTATTGTCTCAATAAACACTACAAGGGGCTGCGCATTTAATTAAAAATGCAGATTTTACCAGAAAGCCTGTAAAGTGTACATTATACAACTGCACACATTGTAATTTGGGCCATTCTAATTTGGGGCACACTTTTCTTGTGCATATTTGGCCACACAGAAGTAGTTTTAACTAATTAACTTTATAGAGATACCATTTCTTTAGGTTAAAAAATGCAGTAAATTGCATGAATTAATTTGTTTTTAAGATAGTAGCACTATAGCCTTCCCATTCAAACCTTAATTCGAAATATGAGGCAAATTTACATCTGATGCCTTTTATTTATTTTTTTTATGAAATATCTATGATTTGGAAATTGTGCACCTCTAGTAAGGCACAGTAGCAAGCAATTATTTATTTTTGTTTCCTGTCCTCCCCTCCCCACCTTGGTTCTATTGGCAGATTTTGTGTTTTCTAATTTGTTTTCTGGTAGGATAATTTGGTTTCATAATAATTATGTGTGCATATTATGCCAGATTCTTTAAATGTGCCGTCGGATTCACTGTAGTCGGTTTTCCACTGCAGTGTTGAGGAAAATGGAATCAATTTAGGTTAAACCTCAAATCGGTTATAAACGGTGTGCTTTATCGCAACATACATTCTGATTGAAACTTGTGACTGTTTTGGCTTTGTGATGTTGTGATCCACTGCAGTGTGGTGTGTATTTGAGGGTGATGAGGCCATGTGATTGTGGCAGTAATGGAAAATGTACAAGCCTTAAACCTTTTTTAAAACAATGTCTGCAAAAAACAACTTGTGATCATAAAACCAATACGAGTTTTTCTCAATTCTAGTTTCCATAGCATGATGCAATAGAAGCAACATTTTCTGTGCTTAAAGGACCATTTATATTCTGCTTCTTAAAAACATGTTTCTGAACTGGTCTTCAGGGACCACAAACCATCCACACGTTTCTGCTGTCTGTTTATGTTCCAGTTTACACACACACACACACACACACATACAGTAAAATCTTGCAAATATAGAACTTTGTTTTCCAGATCTCTAATTGAAGCTGAGAAGGTTTTTTAGCCTGAACAGATCTTCAAATTACAAGGAGGTTCTTTACACTTTCACAGTGGTTTTCAAACTAGTCCTGCATCATGTGACCATGAATTGAATGAATGCGTTTGAACACTATGCATTGTGGAAAATTAGCATTATTCTATTAATTATGCTATTTAATGTATCTGCATTGTTTAAACCCCTCCCACCCCACCCGCAGACCATCCAGCTGCAACTGAGTTAGTAAACGGAACACTTATCAATTTTCTGTTCAAATTCTCTGTTCGATTTTTTTTGGCACACAGTGGCATATGACCATTCTAACATAACAAAGCCTCTAACTTGAGTCCTGAACCAGTGAAGAAAAAGGGCAGATGATCATGCCAGTGATTTGTTTGACTTTTCAGGTATCCAGGGTGTGGTGGAGGCTTATCAGAACTGCCTTCCAAAAATCCAGCTGTACGGCCCCACCAACATCGCACCCATCATCCAGAAAGTGGCACATTCTGCTTCTGAGGAGATGCACACCAGGGAGGCCATGGTGAGGAGGGTATTTCTCTCCTTCTCTTCTCAAACACACTTTGACCTTTATTCTATGTCACCAATTAAAGACATTACTTTACTAGTAGGATGGTAAAATACAAAGCTGACTTACTATTCTCTGCAATCCTGATATCATGAAAGGCTGCAATATGCAAATTAGTCTCTAACTAATCACGGTGTTTCTGACAAAGTGACCAAATGCAACCCCTGGTGAGTTACTGGGTGTTCTGATGAATTGAGGTCTTCATGTAATCCAGCAAAAGTAAAAATTTCACCCAGTTGGCCAAGGTGTTTTACATCGCCAATATTCTACCTTTTCCTTCTATTTAATTATTTATCACTATTTATTTTTGTAACCATTTGTGAAAATAAACCATAAATCACCATAAGCCATTCTTACATCACGTGTTTTCAGACTATGTTTAGCTCAGATGTTTTTGTTTCAGTTGCTTTTATATGCAAATGGACTCTTCTGTCATTTTTTAAATAGTGAAATTTCTGTCCTTCCCTCTGTACTTCCTTCTGTGCAGCAATACTTCATCCTCCTGATCCTGACAGACGGTGTGATCACAGACATGGCGGACACACGTGAGGCCATCGTTCACGCCTCCCACCTGCCCATGTCAATCATCATCGTGGGCGTGGGCAACGCGGACTTCACAGACATGCAGACGCTGGACGGTGATGATGGAATCCTGCGGTCGCCAAAGGGAGAACCAGTCCTGAGGGACATAGTACAGTTCGTCCCCTTCCGCAACTTCAAACATGTGAGTTTGTCTGTTTCTCTCAATATATCGTCTGTTAATTGTTATTCTGATGCCAGTCTCTGCAATACTGATACCACAAAAGGCTGCAAAATGCAAATAAGCTTCTAACCAATCACAGTGTTTCTGCTAAGGTGATCACAGCTTGAGGTGAGTTACTGGGTATTTCAATGGATCAAGGTCTTGAATGTTATAAACAAAAGATTTTAATGCTAAAAAAACAGTCCAATTATCATATTTGAGGGATCTCAGTTAAGTGAGTCCTCTTAATTGGTTAGTCCTTCAGCAGTTAGACCGAAGCCCTCCCTCCACCACAGGGAGGAAGAGGGGTCAACAATATGTCACTATAGAACCACAGCGAAAGTGGGTTTCAGTCGGTTCTAGGTAAGTCACTGACTGTAGATTAATTGCGCACGCAGTTACTCAGTTGATTCAGCCACTCTGTGTAAGACTCTTTCCTTAGATACCTCAGAATCGATACATACGATTTATAATGCGTTCAATGTCTGTTACAGGCTTTAAAAAAAACCTACGGAATGTCCTTCACATGCTTTAGGTGTGTTTAATCTGAAACTGGCAAAAATATTCATGTCCATTAGCTTAGCGCCAACAAACCAAAGGAACACCTTAGGGGCACTAGACCGTGTTTAATCCAGAACTTCCATTAGCATAATGGAACCCCATAGTGGTACTAACAGAAATGTTTTTTCTTCATTAATGGGACAAAAGTTTAACATGTATGGCGTGAAATACTATCTCTAAAAGTCATGGTTGTCACCTGTCTAATAAATAACTTCTGTCAAGATAAACAACTTCCTTAGCAAAAAGTAGTTTATTTAAGTGTATTATGAGTACACTTATTTTATGCTAAATATACTTGAAGCTTGCTTTTAATATACAATTTTTTTACATACGTACAAATAGTATAGTGAAGTCTGCTTGACTTATACTGATAAGTATAAAGTAGGTAAATAAATGATACATTTGTAAACTTAAAATTACCTTATAAATTATACTTAATGTATACTTTTATGAACCAAAAAATGTACGATTTAGTCTGAATAAGTATTAAATTAGTATACTTTCTCGTACACTACAAGTACATGGTCTGTATACTTGCTATACTTACACTCAAGCATACTCAGTGTGAAGGAGTAACAGAATAAATGTACTGGTGTTACGTATTTACAATACAAATTATGAGTAATTGTATTCTGTTAAGGTTACCATTTAAATAGGTGATAATTAAAATACAGTTACTTTGATTAAATAACATGGCATGGCAGTGATTACATGGCAGTATTTTCCCATTCCCCATTAGGCTATCCCCTCTCTAATTTTGGCAATTCCATACATTGCCTAAAACCCAAACAAAACATGCAATAAGAGCCTCTAATATAAGCGCCTTGTTAATGTTGGTGTGTCAGTTACACAATAGACCCAGAGCCATCACAACAGACAGGGACAGACTGGCAACCTTTACATTCTGGGAAAGTCCTGAACGGCCATGCGAATGTGGCTGAATGTGGATACCAGTGTTAACATACTTCTTTGGAGTAAAAAAAAAAAAGACTTGGGCACTCTTAATAAAAAATAACATCACCACACAAAATCAGCCAAGGAGAGGTTCACCCTCCCACGGGCTGTTGGTGCTGAAGGTGGCAGAGATACTAAACCTACACAACACACAAATTAACCTACCGAGGAGCTCCTTCCAAACAAAAAAATACACATCAGCATTACAGAAGGGCATAGTCCTAGCAGACATCAGTTATGCTCTACTTAACTTACACATCACACACAACAGAACAGAAGATATCAGAGCTCCACATGAAAAAAAACTAGCATGGATCCAGAAAGAATTTGACACACCCCTATGAGCTCAGCCAGCTTCATGTCGATAAACAAGCCTTGAACAGCTGGCTGAAGAAATACAGACCTAGAAACTACAGAAACTACATACTGAACGACACAGGCATCACAGGCACCACCTGTAGATATTGTCATACTGCGCAAGAAACAACATATCACATCTATAAACCATTCACCCAAACATATTGCTAGATTTTGTTTTTGTGAACAAGACGTTTTTAATAGAGTGCCTTGCAAAAGTTGTCATCCCCCTTGCATTTTTACCTGTTTTGTTACATTCCAACCTGTAATTGATATGTTTATAAGTCTTATTTTTTTCAATGAATCGGCACAAAATAGTTGGTGAAGTGAAATGAGTAAAAAATATATAAATAGAATTTTTTTTAATAAACTGAAAATTGGATTGTGCATATGTATTCACCCCCTTTTGCTATGACGCCCCTAAAAGTTACCTTTAAGTCACATAATTAGTGAAATGAAATCTAAGTGTCACATGATAAATCAGTATAAACACACCTTTTCTGAAGAAGTTTTCAACACCACTAAGCAAGAGGTTTCACACCTTCAGACCAAGGAGCTCTCCAAGCAAGTTTGTGAGATGTACAAGTCAGGCTTTGGTTTTATATGATCCCCCAGAGCAGCATCAAATCCATCATCTTTAAATGGAAAGAAAATTTTACCACAATAAACCTTTCAAGAGAGGGTGTCCACCAAAACTCACAGGCCAGGAAAGGAGGGCAGCACAAAGACCAAAGGTAACCCAGAGACCTGGAGTATCTGTCCATAGGACCACAGTAAGCTCTACACTCCATAGAGCTGGGCTTTATGGAAGTGGCCAGAAAAAAACAGTTGCTTAACACTTCGTGTTAAAAATAAGAAGGCATGTTTTGAGTTTGCCAAAAGTCATACGGGCGACTCTCCAAATAAATGGAGGAAGTTTCTCTAGTCAGATGAGAATAAAATTGAACTTTATGGCCACCAAGGAAAATTCTATATCTGGTACAATCCCAAAACGTCCCATCACCCCAAGATCACCATCACCACAGTGAAACATGGTGCTGGCAGCATTATGCTGTGGGGATGTTTTTCAGCAGCAGAGATTGGGAAAGAGGTCCAGGTTGAGGAAATCATGGATGGAGATAAATACAGGGATATACTTAAGAAAAACCTGTGTCAGTCTGCCTGTGATTTGAGACTGGGACGGAGGTTCACCTTCCAGCAGGACAATTACCCGAAGCATACTGCTAAAGCAACACTCGAATGGTTTAAGGGGAAACGTTTAAATGTGTTGGAATTTGCCTTGAGGAATGGGCATAACTCCAAGCTCATAGAGACTTAATCAAAAGCTATAATTGCCGCAAAAGGTGGCTCTACAATGTACTGACGTTGAGGGTATCTACACTGAAGTGTTCTGTTTTTTTGTCCCATTTGTTTCCTTCACAATAAAAAAAATACAACTTCAAAGTTGTAGGCATGCTCTGTAAATTTTAGAATAGTCTGCAGCTCTTTCTATCATTCTGGACACTGTGGATGGGCACTTTTTACCAAATGTTTTATAGTGGTTTTACAACCACTCAGTATTCAGCACCAGCAGTGTACTAATCACCAGCTTGATCATCTGGATTCATCTGCACCTGTTTCCTCATTGCTTAAAGTCTTAAGTTAGATGTGCTTTGCGATGCTTGATTGGTTCGTATGTAGGTGACTGTCTGGCTTAACAAACAAAAAACATTCATATGAAACACGTCAGGTCCAGGGTATTGACTGAAAATGAGAGATCTGTTCTTCAAGACTGCATTAAAAATACAATAAAGTCTGGATCTTTGGAAGCAAAATATGAAGAAATGAGGGGTGACTTAGCAGAGGAAGATATGGTTCTACAGAAGTGTTTTCAGTGAGGATAAATGAGTGATTGTGGTCATCCTGGAACAGAGGTACTTACTTTATTTTATTTAAAATATTTATTCCTTTAAATATTTTCTTAATTGATGCAGCCAGCTGCACCTTCCCCTTCTCTTTTAATCAGTGCATCGCTATGCATCTGCCTCCACCCGCAGTCTCTATGATGTCTGAAGTACAGCGAAGAAGATTCTCATTAATTACTGCCCACTCTGTCTGTATCTCGTCCCGCGCCGTGGAGACCTAATGACCTTTTGCTTCAGCACTCTTTTAATCACCACAGCGTCTCAGATCGCAGACAGAAACTGAGAAATATTTTTAGGCTGCCAAGATTTTCCTTTCGGAGGTTAAGACTTGATTTGATGTTTAAAATGTTTTGACTCTACAACACAAACTTATTTGGCTCAGATAAAACAAAGTTCATTTTTGAGAGCCTGTTGAGTAGGTCTGCAAAATATATCATTAGTCATGTTACAATTTCAGCCTCTTCAATCTGCATATATGTCTATACACGGTTCCCTCTTATTAGTTGCCTCCATGGTGTCTCCTTTGATTCTCTCTCACTCTCTGGGGCCGCTAATAGCCTAGCGGTTAGGGTGTTCACTCTCCAATCAGGAAAGTGTGGATTTGATTCCCAAGTCTGCTAAGCACCTCTGAGGTTCCCTTGCTTAAGGTACCTTCCCCACACACTGCTCCCCGGGTGCTGTGTTTCTCTTGGTGAATGGGTGTGAATACAGAGGAGGAATTTCATGCTGTTCATGTGTGCTGTGTGCATTCACATATGACAGAATGGTCACATCTGGGGTTGACCAGAGGATGGATTTCCCATTTCTGTGCCTGATAATACATTGAAAGGGATTATAGTTGCAACATGCAGCAGTAAAATCGTGCAGCTCAAGTTTAACCCACGTTTTTAACCCACAGGCCTCTCCTGCCGCCCTGGCTAAAAGCGTTTTAGCTGAAGTTCCAAACCAGGTCGTGGATTACTACAACAGCAAGGGGATCAAGCCTAAAGTCCCATCGGAGTATGAGGCGCCACGGCCGTTTGGCCACTGAGCCAATGATCAGACTGCACATTTGTGTCCGGTGTTACACAGTGAACTCCATTAAATTTTTTTCTTGCATGTGTGGGTCTGTGGGGCTTGTTTAGTAGATTCACTGTTCCAGCAGTACCAACAATTGGATTTTCTTAAGCAAAAACAAGTGACCACATACAATCTGAAGCATGTTTTGACTGGGAATACGATATATGTATGATAGATATTAGTTTGCATTTTTATACTATATATATAAAAGTTTATTGAGATTTTGCTAAATTTCTAAATATTCTTACCTTGTAAAGTGTTTTGAACCTGTGAGAATGAATAGCTGTATTAGATACTGAATGTACTGCACCTTTCCAAAAAGAGAAAATCTTTTTTGTAGAAGAGGCAAACGCATGATTGTATTTTGCATGTGAATAATAAACAAAACTCTGCTTTTTGTTGTGTTCTGCTGTTTTATGAGTCAGGGAACTCTGTAATGATGGAATCCTCCCCTGTAGAATCTGATGACAAAAGCACAAGAGTAACATTTTTATGGGTATTGTTTGACAATAAAAGCAGTTTGTGTTAGCAAATGATTGTTATGGTGTGCCTTGTGATCGATGCTTTCTGATGTTTGTCAAAGATCCCTAAATCATGTTGTCCAACCCATAGGAATCTGGAGTTACTGGTGTAAGTTTTGCAAAGTTATGTTTTCATATGATTTGCTAAAGGTTTTTTTTTTGTTTTCATGTCAGAAGTTTACATTTAACAAATCAAAATATTTCCTTATCTACTTTTCTCTTCTAGAGAAAAAAATCTGATCTGGAATTGAGTTTTCACACTTTCCACAATGTCTGCAGATTTCAATGAACTATAAATGAGAAAAAATATCAAATCAATCTAAATATCAAATACTTTTGTTATGGAAAACAATAACTGCAACACCAATATGTATTTGCATTATAAATGTTACTGACCTAATGTTTGGTGTATTGTCTATGCAAAACAAGTTGGTTTTGTTAAGATCTGATTGCAATAATCTTTATAACTAAATGTAGCCTCCTAATATCATTACTCTTACCCTTCAAAAATAAACTGAATGAAAAAGAATTCTCCACTTAATATAATAATAACATTAATATAATTATAAATGAATAAATATTGATTTTGGCTACATGGTTATCTCAGAAAATCATTCCAATACCTAACTGGATCTATTTTTAAAAGAACCTCCTCATAACCTTCTTGAAATAACCCTTTAGTTTAGGTTCTTTACACACGTCATTTATATTAACGTGTTTTAGGGAACCAAAGTGGAAACAAATTATTACTCAGTCAGCCCATAAAAATCACTGGCCGTCAGTTCACATCAACTCTTTACAGCCAACGAGTTAAAATTATGGAAGTAAACCACGTCCTGAGTCCGAGGTGCTTTATTTACCTTAAAACAATTAAAGTAAGTCAATTAAAGTGGAAAAAGATTGAATTGAATAATAAACTGCACCCAAACATGCATCCCTTAACTGAACTTCTTCCTCAACTAATCCAGTTCATAAACTCACTCAACTGTTCTGCCTTAAACAACTTAGACCTTGTCTAGTACTGTAAACACCCTTCATTTATCACATACTGCACATTGCTAGAATACATGATCTGTCATAATACTGCATTCATTCAACTGGACTAATTGGAATTCAACTGGACTCCTATGGGAATTATGGTAAATACCAGAAACCAACTTGAAAACTGCACATGAACACCCCCTCATGCTGTAATTTCCACTGGGGAACTGGGAGAAATGTTTGATACACAAGTTTATGAGATGAGATTAACTATGACATTTCAACATGGTGGACAGTGAAGAGAAAGTCGTGAATGGGAAGTGCGGCACCACTGTAAATATATTTTTTGTTGTTAGCGAATAGTTTGCAGCCTATACGAGTTGTGACATATACCATTTTATTGACATCAGTGTTTAAACTTAATGTCATTTGTAGACATACAGTTACTATTTGGTTTCCCTACCCTATCCTAGCAGCGATGTCAGTGGAGAAGAGCCTCCTAGTACTTTGCAGTCAGCAAAAAAAGGCATTTTTTCATGTGAATTTATTTGGTCTGTGTTGGACGCCAGTGACAACATGATTTTCTGGGACCAGAAGATGACCCAGCCTGTAGCCCAAACTCATTATCAGCGTGAGGGGAAGCCTAAACCTGTTTTGCCCAAGTAACATCTCATGACAAACTGTGGGTCCGCCATGTTTTTCTCCACCGACAACAAAAGCACATGAACACAACGCACTCGTAATTTCCAAATTACAGCTGGAAAGGAACGTTTTTCCTGTAGCACGTGAAAACAGCATAAATGTTGTCTTGTTTTGTTGCTTTGTTACTGGTGTTTTTCTTTACTACTGTGATTTCACTCTGTGTATTTTGTCCTGTCTGCACTGTTTTAGTCTCTTGTTTTTGTTCTTGTTTTGCTCCATGGTTCTGGAGGATGTTTTTTACCACAATAATATTTCACTGCATCCTGTGTATGTGACTGAAATGATAAAACCATTGGATCGACAGGGCTAATGAAGTTATATTAAATATAGTAAAAATCATTAAATCAGTACCCGACACACAAAGGGTAGAAGTTGGTCCATATTTAACCGATATATATGGTTTCATCTCTTGCCTGATTGGCTTCATTTCATTCTGAGCGAGTGGAGCTTCAGGATCAGCACTAAGGGGACCGTTTTGTCTCTACTTGGGTCCAGCATCAATCTGTCAATCAAGAATGGGTAGAAGAACTTAATCCCCTTGGGTCTGACACAAGCTGTTGTCATGGAGACTTGATTACCAGTCTATTCTGCTGTGTCCAACTGTACCAGATGAAAGACTAGAGAGTCCTGGAAATGTTAGTGGGAGTAAAATATGAAGGTTTCCTGTCGCCTTTTCCCAGAGAAACACAACACAAACAAAAGCTGTCAGGACAGCTGGGACTGATAAAATCTGAATTCCAACTGTTTGTAAATAAACTCCACTGGAACCGTCATTTTCACTGATAAGTTGGTTAATTATAATTTTACACTTTAAAAGGCAAATTCAAAGTAAATTCTTGTTTTTCAACTTCGCCGTTATTCAGTGAGTAAAGAGAGTCAACCGAATTGTAGTTTATTGTAGAGTATCTGATTTCTTTACAGCAGTGGTGAATGGAGCCAGTCGTTTCCAAAATGTCATGAAAATGTCCAGTTCAATTCACCTCCACTGGAAACAGATCTGGTCCATTCTGAGTTTCACACCAAACCCACTCTGAACCCTCTTTTAATTAAAAAAATTATATAGAGTGTTCCCTTCTATAAATTATTCCCAAACTAATAAACAGCCTTTTGGGTAATTTTGTGGTTGAATGCTTCAAATAAAACAGTTATTAAATAGGCAGCCAAACTAATCTAAAGCCATATGCTTTAGACACATGTGTGACACAACATTACACCACATTACCAGCTTAGTTTTTACCAGCACATTAAAGTTTTTGCGTGAGTAACTATAATTTGTCAAACAAAACAGGTTTCCTTTATAAGATGAACAAAAATGTAATGATGGTGTGTTTATACCAAGTTAATTCTAAAGGGTCATTTAACTTTAAAGGCACTAGTTTCTGTTTCTTTGGCTAAGATTGAATAGCTCAATAAATATCTACCACTTAGTGGTCTGGTGATGTACGTTAAATCAGATTGTGAGACTTTTTGTTCAGTAATGATGAATCTAACAGCTTCCACCAAGGTACAGAAAGACATCATCACATCAAGGGAATATTTTTCGTAGTGTCTGGGTGCACCCCATTCTTCAAAAAAGTGAAAAACATGAGGAATTTCACCAGCTGATCCAGGAGCTCTGCCTGGACAACGGGAGGTTCAAAGCCGATTTCAGACTTAACAAGGACCAGTTAGATTATATTTAAGGAAAAATTGGCCAAGCATCAGTAAACAGAGCTTCTCCCGTGAAGCCATCTATAGTCAGTGTAATGGAAAAGGCAAGGAAGCTAATTGGTTTAATTTTGTCACTTGACCCGCGGTGTGCTTGCGGCGTTCTGAAAAGTTGAGGTGTTTTCAACTCGACGCGGCGCGGACGCAAAAACGGGCACGTCGCACCGCGTCGCTTCCGTTATGAGCACGGCTGCCGCACGTCTACATTTGAAATAATGGACTTGAGCGCGCAAAAGACACGATATGTGAATGCACCCTAAGTCACTCGGAAAACCAACTTGCATGTATAGCCAACCATATCTGCCCCCTTCTTACACCAAATCATTATTTGCCCATTAGTTGTCAATAAAACAGTCAAGGTTGATGAGTCAAAGGTGTTGATTCAGATTCGGATTCAGATTCAGATTCAGATGATGGGAGACGGGCAGGAACCATGACCGCGGCTGGTCACCATACAAATAAGAGGCTGAAAACGTATTTTCATGATACAAAAATGAGTAGCTCTGTACCATTTTCATTTTGCTGTCAGAGTTAAAAAGGTTGGAGACCCCTGGTGTAGTGGATAACATTATTAGCCCATGTAGTGGGCTTTAATTTCTACCCTGGGCAACACATGACACTTTCTTCCAAACCCTGATATCTGATATCACAGAAGCAATATCTGAACAGATGAATAGTTCAGTGATTCATTACTTTTTGCTTAAAAAGCCCATCCCTTATTGCCATAAGTCCAATGACAAGCATCTATTTTATATTGTAGCAGAAGCATGCTCACACTCTCCTGCTGCATGATATGGACTAAATATCTGTATAAATATTGCGATTATGTTTCCTTTCATGATATTAAGGGTGTTTTCAAACATAGTCCTGTTTTAAGGATCCGTGGGCCAACAGAATGTGACCTCTGTTGTTTTTATGTTCACAATGTAAGCTAATTTGAAAGGAGGCTCTTTCTGGTCCGCCTCAGCTCAGATGGGGCCTCAGTTCATTTAGTTCCTGCTGCTGCTGTCTCTTCACGTTCCCTAGTTATGGGAATTTTTTTCTCCATAAGAGTCGGTGGTTAAAATTTTCCACAAAGGTTTTTGCTACTCTTTTTCTTCAACTGAGGGAGAGCAAGAATGATTTGAGGCTGTGCAAATTGGTAGGGAATTGGGATCTTGACAAGAATTTCTAGGTCTCCTCTATTTATGTATCTATGCATGTATATATTTATTTATTTATGTGGTTACATTTGTTTTTCATTATAATTTATTCATTTGTATTTTAAAAAAAATTTATTGTCTGGTTCCTGGCCTGTACCACATGATCTACCTACGGTAAGGCTAGAGGGTGAAAACTGAAGCAAACTTGGAGTGCTTTGTGTTCACAACCCACAAGTTAAACAAACCATGCTGCAGAATTACAGCGAACCGAACTGAGAACGACTCCTGGTGAAGTCTCAGTTAATTTAGTTTCAGAGGGGTCTGATTTCATTTAGTGTGTTCACATATACACATTTCAGAGGGGTCTGATTTCATTTGGAGTGTTCACATATACACAAAAATGCTGACTAATCGATCTGAGTTCACTTTAAGGGCTGAAACATACCAACTCCCTAAAACGCCCATATCATCATTATATTGGAGAAAAAAACTCCTGGTTTGTGACTTCAGCTAATGCCTGTGGTTTAAAAATATATGCTACACATATGTGACCTATCCTTATGTTGGGACTTTTGTTATGATGGCTAAGCAAACTGGTCTTGTATTTGTTTACATTTTCTGTTCCAGCTGACCAGAGAATTAGATTTGAGTGGTTTTCTTATTTAGTTTGTTTTGTGTTGGACCTTAGCTATCGGTCCACCATCATGCTTGGTATGTTTTTCTCCTGTCTCCGTCGTTCAGAGTTTTGTTTATGGCCCTCTTGCCTCTTTGTTTTGTTTAAATAAAAGTTATTGAATATGGATGTCTCCCTACGCCGCCTGCCCTCATATGTCATAATATCCTTACTACTACATGCTGTGATTGCAATTCCTTTCTATTAATTATTGAGCCCATATCCTCCCTTTAATAGATTTAAAAGAACTAGTGCAAATATTGTTTCAAATGTTGTATTTACATCTCCCATCCATACAGTCCATATGTATATGGAAAATAAGATGCAAAACAAGCTTGTTTTCAAATCAGATTGTGGTGTCATATTTAAACATATCCCTTATTCTGACAACAGATAGCTCCACTTATGTACAGTTTTGCAACAATTTTAACCCTCTGGCTGTCCTCGTTTTTACTACCCTTTCAGCGTCCTCGTGGCCAAAAATGGCCACCAACAGATTAAG
>JBBMFX010556699.1:0-16292 GCA_037832545.1 Rhabdalestes septentrionalis
TTATTTAGTTTTGGTCTTTTTGGATTGTACCCAATTTCTCCCCAATTTTACTCATGTTCTGTCCTCCCCACCTAACCCTTGTCATAATACCATCATAAGCATTTCCTTAAACTGCCACTTATGCAACATCATTAGGCACCTCAACAGACTTGGATGAGAACAGTTATGCTTACATGAACGTGTGGAAATGGAGGGTAGTGGCATGACCATCTCCATCTAATTGTTATACCACGGCCATGGGCGTCCTCGCCATTCAACCAGAGGGGGGTGTATCCCCTTCACATTTCCTAATTATTAGTTTGGACCCCCGCATTTAACATAAATACTGAGTTCCCCCAGTGCTGTTGAATCTTGAATCTTTGGTGAAAGGATCCACTCCACTAAACCGACCGAAGAACACACACCACTCGAAATCCCAGCAGCCTCTCTCTGCAGAACAAGATTTGCAACCTCGTCCCCACCCAAACCCCGCCCCCACAAGTACAAACCCCACCCCTACATGTCCCCCTACACATAAAAAAAGCTTCTGACGCCCCTGACCACAGCCGATACCAGCCAGCACCCCCCACCCTTGACTCTAGCTAAACCTAATTGGTGTAACAGAAACATGAAGATATACCAAAATAAATTTTAAAAAAGAGTTATTACACTTTCTTAATTGGTTAATTTCAGCCTAATTTAGTTTACTAAAGAGTATTTAATAGTTTTGGTTTTCTTATTTAGTGTCAGGTTTCATTTTTAGTTTTAAGTGGTACGTGGGATGATCGGAGTAATATTACAAGGACAGGGTTAAAAAAAATAAATGCATGACACATAAACCACTAAACACTTTATTTCTCCACAACACTGCATTAACAGTTTACTAGAAATAACTCAATATTCAAGGTCAGAATTAGTCTGTGATATATTCAGTCATTTGAAAGATTGTATGTACTTGGGTTTACCCGCAGACATCATGTTTACTCAGAGTACAAATTCATTCATAATATGTCATAGCACTTAGTGACAGTGTAGTCTGTCGTGACATTTTGGGTTTTAACTGAAGGAATCCACTATGAAGTCATAAATATGAATTTTCTTCTATGTTTTTGATCCATGGTGTATTATTTCAGTGTATTTATTGCTTTTTGGAATAACCTTCATTAACCCTGGTCTAATGGCATTTGAAAGGAACGCCAGAGTTTCTGCTGTGTTGTAAATTTGTTTGGATAATGGGACAAGCTCGATTGTATTAAAAATCAATGGGAATGAAAATGTAAAATGAAAAAAACATAATGCCCAGCTTAATGTGGGCTCAGGTAATGACCATAAGAGGAAGCCAGGGACAATTGTGATGTCCAGTCTAATATGATATTGAGCACTTAAGCCAGTGCTACAAAAGTGAGTGAGACTGAAAGGTCGTAAGGTCAAAATCTGAAGATTTAGACTGCGAAAAGTGCACTATTACAAAAAGGTATGTGTAGTTTGGTGTAAAGAAACAATAAATCAGAGTGTGATTTTACGTCTTACTGCCTTTTCAAAGCGGACCTACTTCTGGAAAGAATTAGATTTGTACTATAGAGTTTCATCCTGTACATCTGGCAGTTAACTGTCAAATCAAATAAAATCTACCAAAAACTTTTGTGTAGCATTCTGTTGTTTACCACAGTGTACCTGTGTATATGTAGGTGTATGAGTGGGTGTATGTATATGTAGGTGTATGAGTGGGTGTATGTAATGTGTGTCCTGTTCTCAGGTCTGGCAGCCATTTTTCTGCAACTCATTAGCAAACGTCTCTAGCTCCTCACATCTCGTCTGCATGGCTGCCTGACTCACACACTCTGCTGACGATGGCCAGCGTTCAACCCAAGTCTTTTTACCCAGAGTGTAGGTGTACCTGCCAGGGACAAGAGACACACGTTACCATGATGGACCAGGCAGCGGAATTGGGTTAGATTAAACTCATTTGAATTAAAAAAATACACCAAGCTTTCATACACGAAACTTATTCTTATTATGGATTGTTTTTCATTTTCCCCAATTTTAGTCATATGTAGTTCCTCATCCCATACTACCACCAACAATGGGAGCCACTGCTTGTTAAAAAACACGACTAATCCAATGTAAATAGATGGATAGGAATTATTTAACAAGGACAAGATATAAAAATGTATGATACATAAACCGCAGAGTACTCTCCGCAACAAGATTGTCCACTGCATTAAAAGTGTACTGTTAGTAACTCAACTAATTTTATTGTCAAGTACGAGTTTTACATAAATTCCCCCTGCCAAAATGATTACACATTGCATGGATATAGTATTTAGCCTGAGACACATTTAGACAGTCATTTTGAAAGTCTGTCTGTATTGCTTTGGGCTTAATGTTCTATGGAACTAAAAGAAAACAATGACACTAAAGTAACAACAGTACACAATCAAATACTATATTTTTTGATGGACGCCCAATTTAACAGCGATTGTTTTGCTGTTTTGCCAGATTAGCTACACAGAGTCACAACACTCCTAAAATCTAAAGCAGGCTGGATGCTGCAGTGTCCAGTCTTCAGAGATATGTTAGGAATTTTATTTGTACAAGTGTGTGATTTGAGCCTCAATCTGTGTTTTGCCTTCTAGGAGCCTCCTCTAACCCAACACACACACACACACACACACACACTTGGGTGGAAAACATTTTAAAGGTGATTGGCAGCTTGTTGAGGCATTCAGGGGCCCCCAAATGTCAGTTAGGTGACCTCATGCCTCTAATTCCCCCTGTATTCTGAGGGTACAGTAGTATAATGTTTAACACAGTGTGTTAGAATAGATGTAATGTTTGTAATATGTGATCTTACTCGCTGGACGCGCTGCCTGCATGCCACACATCAGTGCGGGGGGCAATTATTAGGTAGTCCTGCCCCTGTTGTAGGTTGAGGCCCACCCTACAGCCCGCATGAGAGAGGAACATGTGTGTGTCTTGCTCCTTCACACTAGCTTCAGAACCTGGATACACAGACACATGCACACACACACACACACACACACACACACAGCCACAGCCATACGCACACACACACAGCCAAAGCCGTACACACACACACACAGCCACAGACAAAGACTCAGACACACACACTCACACACACATTCACACAGACGTACACACACACAAAACAGTGAATACACACCGATTAGGGAAAATGCAGAATAAAAACAAACAACATTAGCAAAACCATTACTAAGATAGAAGGATAGGGAAATATAAAAATAAATTGTAATAATACACAGATCCCTCACCTTCTTTGATAACCTGCAGGATC
Source organism: Rhabdalestes septentrionalis (assembly GCA_037832545.1). NCBI lineage: Eukaryota > Metazoa > Chordata > Actinopteri > Characiformes > Alestidae > Rhabdalestes > Rhabdalestes septentrionalis. The sequence goes on from JBBMFX010556699.1 coordinate 3,296, forward strand.
TCCATCTTGTACCTGTCATACTGGCTGGTCGAGATGTTCAGCACTCTGACCTTGAACACTGAAGAGAGCGCCAAGCCATGTTACAAAAAAAACATCACCCAGAAGAACTTCACTGCAAACAGAGACCCCTTCACATGCACCCTTCATAATCACCATTGTGAATTCCAGAGCACACGAAGTTCTTTCTCTCTTTCACTGAGAATGACTCCTCGTCTCTTTTCATGATGCAGCAGTCACCTGTACAGAGTGTGTTTAAAATGCTTAAAAGTCATGTATTGATACCCCAATGCTTTTCAACCTACTGACCTTGGGACACATCATTGCTTATCGGACAAGAACTGCTCAGGTCATGAAAAAAAAAAAAAAAATTAAATCACGTCTTGAATTTGATATCACATGACGGCTTATCAGTGATTATTGATTTATGATATATTGATATATGATTTCATTGATCCATAGAATTAAATTTTCTGTGTACACACAGCAATGGGAAACCATTTGAATGACTGTAACAGGCTAAACAGGCAAAATGAAAATGAATTTTATTACAATGAAGATTCATAATCATACGTGAATAAGAGTAAAAAATAATTGTATGATCAATTATACAGTGTGCAACGAATCACAATCATAAAATCTGTTGTGGAACAAGGTTTTCAGATCAGATGAAACAAAATTCAGCTTTTAATGTTTGAAAAAACAAGTACTAATGTATGTGTTGATGTGAGCATTATGATATGAGAGATTCTTCCCCCATATCACCCTCTTTGCCAAAAGGTATTGAGCACAATACCTCTTTACGCTAGACCGTGTGTTTACCTTGAGTACAGCGGCATATATTGTCCTTGCAGATTTGATCGAGCTCCTCTTTGTCCTCTGGAGGAGTGTAGAACTTACTGCAGCGTTTTTCTGTTCAAACATAAAGATTCATAATTTATGGTCATGCTCATAGTTTTTTTTTTCTATTCAATGGCATCAAAAGGGAGTGAGAGTACAGGGTAAGGGTTTCTAATAAAGTGGCCAGGGAGTGTATACACAACAACAGAACAAGTATAAAATATTTTAGTAGCACAGATATACCCCATCACTGCCTCGTCTGTACCTTTGTTGTAATACTGGTACACAGTAACTGTGGATGGTTGTAGGAGCCCGACTTTAAACCTCTGCTGCAGTCTGAAGGTAATGATGTCTGTCTCTGTGTTGGACACCTGTGCAGACAAACACCTTTATTGGATCTCCACCAAGGGGCCTCATGTGGGCCTACATTTCAATTCCTCATTCTAATATCTGCACAAAATAAAATTCGACTAAGTAGTTACAGAATGTAAAGTCCAAATAATTGAATACTATGCCTGAATAATAAGGATAAACCAAAGGCGAAGCATATGTGATGTACAGCTAGATACCACATAGCCAACAAGAAAGTGTGTATTTTACATCAAAGTGTGAAACTTTTTGACTTGTACAATTAACAGAGCATTATTTAACAAACACATGTTGCTGAATGTAGTTTTTGGCCAGTCATGGAAATAAAATAAAAAATAGGAAAGATCAGTTGAAAACAAAGCTGCTCTACAAGTGTGAATCTTGCTGGTATAAGACAAATTACTGCTAGGAACTCTTAAATGCCCCTAAAAGGTTTCTTCATTTTTTTCTTCAAGGGATTAAGATACATCAAAGTCCCTTAAGAATTTTGATAACACCCTATAATATCAAAGTTTAAAACAACACGCCCCTCCAAGAGCCTTCACCAGAACTCCTGAGTCAATGTTAATTCTATCATTGGCTCAGTTAGAGAAAATTAAGCCAAAATTATTTAAGAAGAGGTTAGAAAATACTACACAATCATTTGTAGACAAATGTCATGAATGTCATCATCAAAATTGGGCAGGGTCTGTGTTTTATCGTTATGTAGAATTATTTTTGTAATACAGTAAATAGATTTTCAAAATAGATTTAGTTCAAAGAAGTTCAACAGATCCAGGCTAGGCCAAGTTAATGGTAATGGAAAAGTTACTCTATCCACTAATTCCATTTAACTACACCCCTGTGTAGATTAATCTTGGTAACATAACAGATTGCATTTATCATTACAAGCATGTTATTATATTTCCATGTTACCTTGAACAAGTGTATGATGAGAGACCCTCGATCACTCAGGTTGTCCACCACCTGGAAGTGGTTGATGTAGCGATCCACTGAGTTAGTCAGCTGCAAATCACACACACACACAAACACTTTACGTTTTTCAAAGCATGTATTTTACCTCTGTAAGGATTTAAAGGTAAAAATAATATATCACTGGGAATATAGGAATACTATTGGGAATATTGGTGTGCTAAAGTGAATTTAGGCATTATAGGAAATATAGGTAAATTACAGAATAAATATGTATAGTATGAGGAATATCCTATACAGTACTTATATGAGATGGAATACAGATATAAAAACAAAAGTAAATATTTACTGAAAAATCACTCAGTCCATATATCATTATTGCACAAATGATCTCACCAGCTCCAGATCAGAGGTTTCAGGTTCAAAGCCAGTGGGCAGACTGATATCCAGGATGGCCATCCGCACTGGACGTGACTCCAGCGCTCTGGATTGACAAAAGTGTGATCACATGATGATGAATCCAGGTTTGTAAGAATTCCACTTAATTTTTTTGTGCACATTATTTAGTGTTTGGAATGTAAACATAGTCTTTCATAGATGTTTGATGGAAGAATAAATTGCAAAGAAAATCACTGATTCCATTTCATTTACTATCGAACACCACCAGTGGACATACATGTGTCCTCTGAATTTTGAATTGTGATGTTAATGATGGCAAACCTGGAAAAAAAACCTCTGTGCGAATTATTTAAACATAATTTTTAAACAGCTTTTTTATGTCAAAGTTATTAGTATTTTTAGAGACCACAAATTCTTCAGACTTCTGGTTCCCTTCATCTGTAAAAAACACTGACTATGTAAGCATCTTTAGAATTAAGCATTTCAAATCAAACCACTGAATGACTTTGTTCACATCCAATCAAATAATTATGCAGAATAGAAAACTGGTGGAATTACCCTTCAGGTAATATAATTTTATCAATGACTCACTTAACGTTGATGTTCAGTTTGAAAAACTTCTCTACATCTGGTGGGGGTTTCTCTAAAACACATAGAAAAAACAGAGGTCAGCAACTAATTTGGCATGGATTAGTCCCTTCATATTTGCTGCATCTGTTTACTGATCTGTGCTTTTAATGTGCTTTATCAGATTTGATGGATGACTAAGGACAGCTGGGTCTGAGAGTACAGGATAAGAGTTTCTAATAAAGTGGCCTGGGAGTGAGAGTACATGGTAAGGGTTTCTAATAAAGTGACCAGTGAGTGAGAGTACAGGGTAAGGGTTTCTAATAAAGACTTGATGGATGACTAAGGACAGCTGAGTCTTTGATTTCCAACGGCTGTACCTAAAGGGTCTGGTTTGGAAGGTGAAATCTAGCTTGCAATTCCTCTAAACGTGTGAAGCACCACCGTAGCTTTTCAAAAGAACAATTAGGTTAAGTGGTTAAAAGAGAAAGCACACCACTGCTCTCGCTGATGGACACATCCAGCTCAAAGCCAGTACAGGTACTCTTCTCATACACATCGGGCAACTCATTATACACTGTTACCACCTGAAGAAAGAGAGACAGACACAGAGAGAGAGATACAGAAATACAGAGATCGAGAGATAAATAGAGAGATAGATAGATAGATGGGGAGAGAAAGAGTAATAATCAAATAGTCTCACAGTGCTTTGACTAATTTATTGTTATTTAATATAATGCAGTGGAATTGCCACTTTTAGACTGAAATGATCAAATCACTATACATAATCCACATAACCCCACTATTGGTACTGTAGTGAATAGTGAGGTTAAGTGAGTACTGTGCTGATTACTCGTGTGTGTTATTTTGTTTTTGTGGAATTTACCTCCAAGATCCCTTGGCCATTTCCTGATACTATGACTTTGAAGTCCTGATCTAGTGGGACCTACAAAACAGTGACAGTCATTGGAAGGTATGTAGTGTAAGATTTAATCCTTCCTACACATGCCAAATAAATAATCTTGCTGCCATCATCTATCAGCAACAACATTAAGACACCAAAAGGAGAAGTAAATGTCTCCCCGCAGGACCAACTGTCTAGGGCACATTTAGTTTGCGAAATTGATGTGTTTCTTATATGCAGGCAGAGACAGTGTAATATTCTGTGCAATGTTCTGATGGGAAACCATGTGTAGACAGTATTTAAATGCTATCTGCAGCTTGGATGGGTGCTCCACAGACCAACAAACTAGCAGTTACTGCTTTCTTACATCTGTCTGTCTAACCCATCTCCTTTCTAAAGTTTTTTAAAACTTGATAATAGTAATTATGGAGTGAATAATGATTTGTTATTGGCTAAACCCAGAATCTCCTCTGTAATAAAATTGCAATCCATCAACAGAATTACAAAACCTGTGAACAGACATGTACTTTGGTGTTACTATTACTGAGTTTGTCCTGTTGCATGCGATAGGACAGAACTTTATTATGAACCAAACAGCCTCCAAAATTGATATGTTGTTCTAACATAAATCTGACTTGCTGTACTATTATTTTGTCCTGTTACAGTCAAAGTAAATCATCAACAACTGACCCGTGATGACCGGGCCACATGGGCTTGTTTGCGGGTGAAAGGCCAGCGAATGTCCGTGCGTCCCGGAACATGGAGCTCTACCCGCAGATTGAAGTCTGAACCAGGAGGCTTCTTCACTAGATACTCCGACAGAGCCTGCAGTACTACCAAGGTGGACTGAGAGAGAGAAAGAGAGAGAGTGACAGTGAGAGACAGAGAGAGACAGAGAGAGGACACCATCGGAAAAAATATAGAACCATAATTTCTATAAAAATGAATTTTCAGTCCTATTCATAGTTTTATCATTTAAACTATGGCATTCTATTAATCTCAAATAAACTGCTGGTTCTGTCTAAGCAAACTTGTTATGTGCTCAATTTGGTTAACACTGATTGTTCCCATTCATACTGTGGACAAAATAGTTCACTTTATTAACTGTAATAAAACTGTTTTTTATAAACCACTCAGTTGTTCACCTTGTAAAATGGTATAATGTTGCTGAGCAGCTGTAGCCCACTGTTACTGAGTGACACAATTTGTGGAAAAGTAGTTTGAGGTGGGTTGATATTATAATCGTGAATAAGTCACTGTAACATCCTGCGGCTTTATTTCTTGATTATAGGTGTATTGAGTAGTTGTGCTGTGAGGTATTTGTACCTGTGTGGATCCGTATCCTCCCCCAACTCCGCGCTGCTCATTCAGCCACCTAAAGACAACAGATGCTTCCAACATGTGTCCCCCTTTCAGTAAGGCTAACAGCGCGTAGCCTGTAGCCTCCAAAGTGAAGAATGGGTTTCCAGCGTTGGGCCAGTGAGTGTGGTCTGAGAAGGGGAGCAAATGTCCTGACTTTGGGAGCACTTAAATAGGGCAACGATACAATGGCAGTAATGACACTGTATGTACATAATTCATTTCTACATGACCATTTTCCAGCCTCTCTTTATACTTTAGAATTAAAAGGGGTGGTTTTAAAACTGATAGTGTAAATGACCTTTGCTAGCCTGTCCATTTTTTGAAAAATCAAGCCTTACTGAAATATTCTACAACTACAGTGTGAATGTCTGTAACCACGCCGGATGTATATAAATTTATGTCTTTGTGACTTTACACTTTGACATACATCTCCTGACTCATTAACTTTGACACATCATCAGTGTTGTATCCTGGCATCACTGGGTGTTTTAGGTCTTGCAACAGACACGCTCGGCCAGTTGACCCGACCAGTGTTGATCAAGCCCTGGCCTGTGTCCAAGTGAACAAAGGATGCAAGCTGCTGTTTGGACCTTGCCCCATGAGAAAATTTTGGAAGGCCTTGAAAGAACATTAAAAGCTCCTTAAATAAATAACTTTTTAAATACATTTCCAGATATCTTGCCAGGTGACGTTCCGTTCTGTTACATGCTCACACGTCATGCAGGCTCCCTGCTGTCGCATTGCCCTGGCCTGCAGCTCTTCCTCTACTGCGGTGTGCACCTCCTCCTGAACTAGCATTTTGCCTTCCCTTTCCACTAATGTCACCAACTCGGATTGATGGTACACTCCCAAGACCAGCTCTGCCGGTGCCATGCTCCAAAGAAGGGACTTGTGCTGCAACCAAACTTCTGCCTGTTGCTTCTCCTGACTTCCACTTTCTCCCAGTCTTCACTACAATTCCTGCTTCCAGCACTTTTCTGTCTCGTGGCTCAGTGTACAGCAGATGCTCGCTTGCTTGAGCAACAATCATAACAGACTCAAAGCTGCAGTTTACTTTCCACATAGAGACTGAGGGTTGAGAAATAAATGGTACTTTTAAAAGGCCCAACAAAAAAAACTATAGTGATGTAGCATGAGAATGTTGTTAAAGTGTCGGAAATATACCATTTGCAACTCAGTCCACGCAGTTTATAAATAGAAGTATACTAAACAAGCCTGTGTTGATTTTGTTATTGTGATGTGATGATACATATGCACATATATCTATCTATTCAGCCTATAGCAGGTTAATGAGATATAAAAGATGAGCTACCTGGTGAGGCGACCTTCAGCAGTAAGCTCTTGCTGCAGCCTTGTCCACTTACAGCCAGAGCGTAGCATGCTATCGCCACCGAGTAGGGTCTCTTGAGTCGTGCGAAATGCTCCTTTAGGTAGTTGCCTGCTTTGCTAAAACTCATCTGCAAAGCAAATTTACTCTTCATCACAGAGCAGCTCCACAGTTTATTCTTTTCACAGCTCTTCCGGATGGATTCTAGAGACTACACCTTCAGCGGAAAGAATTCTGTCTACTAATAACTAGGGTTGTATAACAATAGCTGAACAGTTCTACACATATAACCATTTATAAAAAGCTCTATAAAGACCCACATGCAAGAAGAACCAACATGCAGCAGGAGAATTTAGCCATAAATCAAAAAATTTTCTAGATGTGTGGGGGTCCGCAGAAACCTGTCAGATGAGTGTGTGTTTGTCTGTGTATGTGCGCGTGTGTGTGTATTACCTCTGGCTGTACTGATAGGTCATTGCAGGTAACACTACTTTGAGCCTCAGCCAAGGCGATCAGTACAAATGCAGTGAGGGTCTCCCTGGATTCTGCACCCTGAAGACCACCCTGCACACACGAATATCAATACTGAGCCACTGGTAGGGGGAATAGGAAAATGCTATAATTATTATTATTAATATGTCTTACTTTAAATAACTTGCAGTGTATTATAAATGCATTAATATATTCTTTGTGAAACATAGGTAAAATGTGCTTTTTTGTATTGGTATGGAATTGGTTTGGTTTAATGGTTGAAAATCTGTAATTTTCTCCTGTATCAGATGCCTTTTGCACGGCTGAATATTTCACATACATACATATAAGACCCATTCGCCCTTTGTAGAATCATTACACATATACTATAGATATGCTGCTCAGACATAATGTAGTGTAGGAATTATTATAGATTTCAAGAAATCACATTTACCGTGTCAATTTCTGTCTTACAAGCTTTTTGTCACCGTCAAATCATCACCAAAAATGTTGTTTTGTATTAATTGCTTATTTTTAATCAGTTATTATTTTCTGCACCAGTCACTTATTAAGCCGGACATTTTCATTCAATTTAACTTCTAATACTATATCTCAAACACAAACGTGATGTCAGTTGAACATAGAATGTGCACTTCCCACAGATTTTCTATGGGTTATGAGTTAAACATGAATAATTTAAAATAGCATTCTGCTTTCGTAGTAGGTGGTGATGATTGCAGCTTCTATGAGTTGAGAATAAAAATTTTAAGCTGAATCAATATATCATAGTAATGAGTTTCAAAATGTAAATGTATATACAGAGCTGCTGATAACCATTTGCACAGAAGTTTTGAGTCCGTCATTTTTGAAGGAATTTTTAAATGTTAAATGAATGCTTTAAATTAATTCATTTTTAAATCAATGATTGTTTTATTTCATTTAAGTACGTAATGTAGGTTAAAACAATTAATGTTCATTCATATAAGTTTGTGTATGCCATACTAGTTCTTGCGTGAGGGAGTTTGCATTGGGTAGAAGGAGGTGTCACCTTGACCACTTGGTAAGGTGATCTGAAATTATTTAAAAAGGGGGAGCCATAAAAGATGGGAGAAGAAGCAAGTCAGTGAAAGTGGGGTGTTAGTTAGCCTGCAGGCTAGTGGGTTAGTTAGCACACTAGTTAGTGTTTAATTAGCACGCCAGCTAATGGGCTAGGTAGCATGCCGGCTAGCAAGTAGTTAGCACACGGGGGCTAGCTGACTAGTTAGCACATTGGTAAGCAGAAACTCAGCAGGCCCACCACACACCCAGTGGGAATCTGAGTCTTTCTCCCTTGGACCATGGGGCGCTATACAGGCAAGAGAGCTGCTGGAAGGACGCAAATATTTGTGAGTGTTGACTAAGACTGTGCAAGCTGCAAATGAGCTCCAAAATCTGCCCCAATGTTGTGGTATCATAAAGGTATAACTGAACTTTTTTTTTTTCCAGAGTCAAGGTTCATGTGATGTGTTTAAATAAACATTGTTGACTGAAAAATTTAAACAGTGAAATGTTCACTGTGTAATGTTACCGGATAAAGGGGTTTTGGAACAGCTCAGGTGGAGGTAGCTCAGTGGGTAGCTCATACTTGCCTCTGGACCATGAGGTCTTGGGTTCGAAAACTACCTCCAGCACCTCCACTGGGTCCCCTGAGCAAGACCCTTAACCCCAAGTTGCTCCAGGGAGACTGTCCCCTCTAGTTAGGAATGGAAGTCGCTTTGGATAAAGGCTTCTGGTAAATGTAGGAGGGCTTCTTTCACTCAAATGGCTGTTTGCTCATACTGTTAACCACCCGGGGCTTTCTGTACCAGCATTAGGCTTTGGTGCTGCATAGGTGTAGCAAGTCACATCTCGAGTATATCAATAGAAGGCACTTCACATCATACTAAATTCAAAGTGATAGTTCACCCAAAAATGAAAATTTGATGTTTATTTGCTTACCCCCAGGGCATCCAAGATGTAGGTGACTTTATTTCCTCAGCAGAACACAAACGCAGATTTGTAGCTTTAGCTGTGGCAGTCTGGTAGTCATTTAAGTGGATGGGCACCAAACCTTTCAAAGTAAAAAAAAACATGCACAGACAAATCCAAATTACACCCTGTGGCTCGTGACGATACATTGATGTCTGAACACACAAAACGCTTGTTTTTTGTGAGAAACTGAACAGTATTTATATTATTTTTATATCAGCATGAGGCGCTGTGTACGCGCTTTGGTGTAGGATATGCAAACGCAGCAAGTGATCTGTTTCAAATAAATACGGTTGGGCAAAAAAATTCCACGTTGTCTGATGATGTATCAAAATCGTCTTCCATTGCGATGATCCGTACTTCTAAATATATTTATATCTTTATATATAGCAAACACTTCCGCAATCTCTGTGCTCTGTGTAAACAACGAGTGTCGTATGCACGCAACAGATCACTTCCGGCGTTTGCGTGTCCTACGACAAAGTGCGTACACAGGGAACGCACCTCATGCTGAGCACGAGCCCGAGACGGTTTGGACATGGTTGTCTATCAGAGATAAAAAATGATATAAATACAGTTCAGTTTCTCACAAAAACCGATCGTTTCGTGTCTTAAGACATCAATGTATCGTCACAGGGTGTAATTTGTATTTGTCTGTGCATGTTTTCTTTTTACTTTGAAAGGTTTGGTGCCCATCCACTTCCATTTAAATGACTACCAGACTGTCACGGCTAAAGCTAAAAATCTGCGTTTGTGTTCTGCTGAGGATCTTGGATGCCCTGGGGGTAAGCAAATAAACATCAAATTTTCATTTTTGGTTGAAGTATCCCTTTAAATGTAATGTAAATGTATACCTCACCAATTCTCTCCTTATTTCAGACACTGTTACAATGTTCTGAAGTACTTTATAATGTATGTGGTGTAGAACTCCACACATATCCCCAAGCCATAAACTGCTGGGTTCCATGATTAGAAAAAAACTTATTCTGCTATGTGTCCTAATCACTCACCATCATAGCAACATCATAAACAGGGTTGTCCTCTTTGAAACCTCCATTATAGAGCTGCTTGTCTTTGAGCAGGTAAACCAATGGCCCACAAATATGTTGTTCATCAACACTAATGAAGGTTTTAGCCATGGAGAACACCTTTACCACAAACGCTGTGATCCTGAGAATTGAAGCAGAACAGACCTTTTCTTTAGATGTTTCTCAGATCTTTTCAGCATGTATCACATCCAAAGACTAACGCTTAAGAACTACATGAATACCATGTGCTGGTTCCTTCATTGCGGTAGGGTGGGTAAGAGTTGTCTTTTTTGCGATACTGAAGCTGCTTCCCATAGCCTGAGACAGAAGCAGAGACAGAATCCATTAAACTCATCAACAGCCCTCAATAGATTAATCTCCTTTTGCCCCTCCAATTAAATGTGTCTGAGTTTAAATAAAAACACCTAAAGATAATTGTGTCTGTAGCCAATGTTTTGTTTCCCTGAAAATGTCCAAGAACCATTTACAAACCTTTATTTATAACTGCTCAGAATTTTTCTATCTAACGAACTTTCCACCAATCCATCCATCCATCCATCCATTCAGCCATTAACAAAACAATCCTATACAATCCTTTTGCCAAGCTTTATCTTTATCTCAAACACTTATCAACCCTTCTTACACGTGGGGTCACTGGGAAATTGGGAAAAATGCAGTGAACTATTCCTTTTATGCATTCATATAAACCCTGATTTATCTATCTACCTTCCTATCTATTCTATCCATCCATTTTACCCTGCTGGATGTAGTGGATAGCCTCCTGTCTGCGATGCGTTCCCACGCCCTCCCACTGGTTGCTGTGGTCCAGATAGTGCACTGCTATGAGAGGCAGTGTCATGCTGGCCAAGTTCTGTTCCACACACCCGCCTGGCATCCGGATCAGTGCTGCCAGAGAGTCCCTATTGAGCGAGTTGTCAAAGCTGTCTGCCAGCAGATCACCTATACACACCAAAATGTAATGCAGAGGAATCATTAAGGGCCCAATAAGTTGGGAACTTATTATTGCATGTTTTAATCAATGTTCACCTCTGACATTGATGAAGGTTTCTGGGACTGAGTTAGGAACCACAGACAGCAGTTTTGCTTTTGCCACGTTAATCTGCTGCGTCCCATCTGCGGACAAGATACACACACACAGGTTAATCAGCACTTACCATAACTACTTCCATTCCCAGCCAAAAGCCATACATCCAAACATTTTAGGCACTTGTTTGTCCAGAAGTTATTCTGAATTAAAGAGTGTTGCTGATTTCTCTCTTATGGAAAGCAAGATGAGGGTATGCCTTCTGAAATGCTAGAATTAAAGCTTAGTAGCACAACAGAAAAATATAAGTCCCATTTTAATAACTGTGTAATTACTCATCAAAGTAGCTGAACTGATCAAATAGGAGGACTGCCAGCTACCAACAGAAAATTATCTCACCGCTGTCTCCTTTAAAAGCAGGGTTCAACACATAACTCTTCACATCCATCTTCTGAATACCTTCCACCTGTGGCAACACACACCCTCAGACATCACATGTACAGAGCACGTGTATTCAGAAAGACCTCTCAGCAAATCTGATTTAAAAATTACAAATCTGACCAATATAAAAATATCTATCTATCTATCTATCTATCTATCTATCTATCTATCTATCTATCTATCTATCTATCTATCTATCTATCCATCTATTGCATAATACTCATAATGCATAACATGTATATTTATAAGTAATATGTGTTTTGTTAATATATGTTTTGTGAACATTCCTGTTGAAATCAGCCATTAGTGGCCAAGTGAAGTATGTGATTTAATAAGGCTTTGCATGTACAGGAGCTGCCATCCAATCTATTCATTCATTCATTCATTCATTCATTCATTCCTGTGCTCACTCACGCAGTAGTCTGTGTCTGTTATTTCTGTTTGGTCCGCGGAGCTTTCTGTGAATTATGTGAACTGTTAGAAAGTGCTAAATCGAGTGAGAAGACCCAGTTTGGGAGGTGTGGCTGTATTAATCATTCTATTTGTTAGCACACACACCCATAAGGCCACTACCCCACTTTCATCAGTGTCACACCGTCCCCTGGAAGGCAGGACTGCTGTGATTGGTGGCCAGTTTTCTGGAGCTCTCCTCTTCTCTCAGCAGGGAGAAGGGCTTCGGCTGAAGCGGCTCCATCTTTAAGGTGTTTGGGATGAAACGGATAAGGATACCAAAAGGATTTTTTTTCCTGTGTGTCTCAAGGCATATTAACTCTGTGCAACCTGTTCTTCATACTCAGGCTGATAAACACACATTGCTCTTATGCGTGAGACTTATCGGCATCCAAAACCCTGAATCATTCCTTATCTTGCTCCCTGTCAGTGCGGCTGCACCCGTTTGGTTTTGGACATTTCCCGTCCACTATGTGTGCTGAAGTGTGAATCACAGTGATGAATAACAGTTCCATGTGTTTGTGTGTGTGTGTGTGTGTGTGTTTGTGTGTGTGTGCCACCCCCCAGACGCAGACGAGTGCTCTGAGGCCACGGACGACTGCCACATCGATGCTCTGTGCCAGAACACACCAAAGTCCTTCAAATGCATCTGCAAGGCCGGATACAAGGGGGACGGCAAGCAGTGTGAAGGTGCGTTTTTACACACAAACACACTTCTCATGCACAGATACACTTGCCGCTTCTTTCTCTTTCTCTCTTTCTCTCTGTTACTCTATCTGTCTGTCTGTCTCTCTCTCTGGTTCTCTCTCAGTCTCTCTCTCTCTCTCTCTCTCTCTCTCTCTCTCTCTCTCTCTCTCTCTCTCTCTCTCTCTCTCTCT